>JBBMKF010120921.1:298-19912 GCA_037834155.1 Curcuma caesia
CAAGCAAACAACAAGTAAAAATATAAAACCTAGTACTTGGTTTACTTAATCTACTAGATTCACTTCCTTTGCCCAGTATTCAGCTATTAGCTGATCCTCTTGGACTTCACTGTCAAGTGTTCAGCTCTCAACTGCCCCTTTTGGATTAAACCTAGTTTCCAACTAGCTTTCCCTAGTTTCCAATTAGGTCTTCTTCCCCTACCTAGCCTCGCTATGACTTCACTACCTAGTTCCCAATTAGGGCTTCCACTGCCTAGCACGCTAGGACTTTTACTGCATAGTTCCCAACTAAAACTTCCACTATCTAGGATTCACTCTCTTGGAATTTTTTCCTTAATTGGAGTTTCCTCCTTTAAAACTTCTCCTTACCTAAGGTTCACTCCCTTAGAATTTTTCCTTAATTGCTAAGTATTTAATCTTACTTGGACTTTTCATTCACTTTCAAACTTCAAGTTAACCGTGATCAAGTTATTTGATCCCCTGATCAAATTCTCTTAAATATATTAATCAAATTAAAACATCAAAATTTTGAAGGCCTAAAGGCCGATTGCACCACCAACAGAAAGTAATATATATATATATATATATATATGGGACAAAAAAAACTGACGATGAATACAACGTTGATGCAGAAATCTTGTTTGCAAAAAATAACTCAAGTGTAATAGTAGTGTCATGCTCAATGATGTATTGTATATAGCATGTGACCTTTTTCTGCACCACGGAGCTAAGTGCACATACTGTTGTTTTTTAGTGACTTGATGGGACCTTCAGCGTTATTGGAGACTACACCAGACCAAAAAAAAAAACACACAAAATAAAGTGTGCAGCGGCAATACAAAGAATCTGATAAGGTGATCTCATTCACAGAATCCACTGGATTCCTCATCATCGCCCTATGAACGAATTGCGACCACAGAGGAAATATGGAGGTAGGCTTAGTGGGTTTTTGATCAAAGAACTACTAGATCTATCTATCTATCACAGATCTTTGTAACATCCAAGCAGTTAGAAGCTAAAAAGCCCGCATGAACTCACAAAATGAACTTGGAAGACCTAGAAGCTCAAGACAAGTAGCCATTTGATGTCGGTTTTTCACCATTCAAGGAAAGGAAAGCTCAGGTGTTAAGCTTAAATGAATCAGATGGGCATTCCAAATAACTAATTAAAGAAGAAACCGTCACTAAAGGATGAGATTAATCGCATTATAGACTTACAGTGACATTTCATACAACTTACACTGCTGATTCAGTCCATGGCAAAAAACCCCTCTAAAGATGCAGCATCTGACCAAACTGGTAACTTGCCCTTCTTATCGGACCACTGCCAAATCTTTGACACAGAAAAGCTCTCATCCTTGCTTCCCAATCCCAACCTCCTCCCCTCATTAGTAGCAAGAACCACTTGGAGATTGGAATCAGCAAGCACATACTGGTAGTAGCCCATGGAGAAGCACCTCCTTGCATCCAAATTGCTACTGCTAGTTTCCCCTATATGTCTTCTAGGGTTACTGCCAACTTCAATATCACTACCATCGCTGAGATTGCTAACATTGTCATCGTTGCTCAAGTTCTTGAACTTCCCAAGCCTCACAGGGAGCATTCTCTTCTCTGAGCCAATCTCCTCTTCCGACTCTCTGGAGTCGTCAAGATCAAACATTGGGTTCGCGACGCTGAGCCCTTGGGCGAATATTGGCCCCCGGCAGAGCGGGCAAGTGGAGTTGGAGAGCAGCCATGTGTCAATGCAGGTGAGGTGGAAGGCGTGGCCGCAGATCGGCAAAAGCCGGAGCTTGTGGTCGGCCTCGAACTCGCAGAGGCAGACGGCGCAGTCGAAGGGCTCCTTGGAGCCGAGGATCTCCCTGTAGAGGAAGAGAGGCAGAGTGTCGATGCAGGTCTGGTCGAGGCCAGAGTCGTGGAGGCGGAAAAGTTGGCGCAGCTGTCTCTGGAGCGAGCCGGAGCCGACCGGGTGGAGGTGGGGGGAGGCGGACGCGGTGGTGATTGAAGAGGAAGAGGAGAAAAGGGGCTTTTTGATGAGGCACTTGAGGAGGACATGGACGAAGCCGGAGACCAACAAGATAAGAGCGACGACGATGACGGTGAAGAGGACGACGGGGCTTATCCTGCCGCCAGTGGAAGATGCTGTTGCAGTGAATGGCGGCGGGGGCTGAAATGGGAGTGAGTCCCTGCTCAAGATGCTAAGATGAGGAGGAGATTGAGATGATCGGCTATTGCCGGCCATGATCTGGGACAGGAAGGCGAAAATTTGGGGCAACCATCTCTCTCCTTGAGCACAACTCATTGATGAGAAAACAAAAGACGACGATCGATACTGGAAGATGAAATCCCAAGGCAGTTAGGAATTGGATGGATCTCTGTGTTCTAACGCGATCGGAGATTGTCGCGAGTGAAGTGGATCAATTTGAGTGTGGATTGAATGTTACCAGATTCCGTCCGTCCGCGTTGTGGTGTGTCTTTTATTGGGGTTGGAACGACATTGATGACACAAAAAGGACGCTGTGAAGGACGGGGATGGGTTGATAGGGATGACAAATATATCTACGGGCAGGATTATTGAATTAGTCGAAGTGATAAATTTCATTTTTTACTACAAAAGTTTCAAATTGATCAGTAAAAGTTTATGTGGAGCATGACTCGTGGGCGGGCGCAGGATGTCAGATACAGCACGACCCCAAGCATGATCGTCTAACATTGTGTTAAGAAAGAGTCGTGCGTGGTTTGTTTGGCTATTCATGCCTTATCGTTTAATCATCGTAACACATTGAATATTATATAATAAACATTATACCATTCATAATTTAATTTTCATTTACTCCTATCTACCTTTGAGAAGGTGAAACTGCCTTAACATATAATTGAGTTGATTACGATAAGAAAAATTATTGAAAGAATTGTTGAAGGGGACAACTCTGATTTTACATTTACTGATTCACTGTGACAGTGAGTTACAATATTTTCTATATATTTTATCTATTTATATTAATTATCATTATTATATTATCATCTAATTAAACTAACTAAAGAGGCTTCATGTTATTCTCATCACAATGTAACAAATTATTATTCCCCACAGCTTCTTTCCCATACCGCACAAGCATTTCTTTTCCTCTTTCCACTTCTCATTTTATTCAACACTAATTGAACCATATATAGAATGTTCTCTCTTTTTTATTTTTCATTTAATGATGTCATATAAAACTACTAATTATATATACATTTATAAAAATTCATAGAGTAGATTAAAGTATAAATGATTTTTATTCTTATCGTGTAATGTTAGTTTTAAAATTTTAATCAATGGCAGTTTAGTGGCTGATAATGATATTAATGCAATCATAAATTAATTCTAATCAAAGGCGCTTTTTTTCCTTCTTTTTAATCTCAGTAGATTTTTATATTATATTAGATATAAAATTAAATAAATTTACTATATCCTATGCTTTATCCTCAAAAGTATAGGGGGTGTTTTTGAAATAAGGTAATGCTTAAGAGCTAAAATGAAAAATTCCCTACTTACATCCATCCGAGACAGCGGTGGCGAGTAGGAGCCTGTATCGGCGTGCATGGAGATTGCGTACGTCACGGCGGAGGATATCCAAGCCACCGGGGTTCCTCCGGTTGAGGCTCAGAAGCTCCATGCCGCCCTACGGCAGATTCTCTCGGAGCGAGGGAGCTCCGGTCCGGAGGCTTGGGACGGCATCTCGAAGCAACTATTAAGCCCCAAACTCCCTTTTCCCCTTCATCAGATGTTGTACTACGGGTGCTACAGGGGATTTCGTCCCGACCCCCCTCCAGCTTGGCTTCCCGACAAGTAATTTCTTCATCTTTTTGCAGTTGGATTGAATCGCGCGATTTTGTTTGGGGTTGTGTTGGAATATTCGTGTTTTTTGAATAATTAAAGTTTGTTAGTTTTATAAAACCCTATTTGGAAGTTCGACTTCTGAACCTTCATTAAAATAGAAATTAGTGAGCACGATAGTCTCGCTAGTGACAAAATATGACATCTTCCGAAATATAGAATTGATCTTTTCGTGCTACCATCGTTGTCCCGTGGATGAATTTGACATGACCCTATACCAGAGAGAACACTGCCGCCACAAATATAGGCAGGGTTTTGCAGAAGCGTGGGAAAGAGTTACTTGGAGACAAATTCAAAGATTCAGCATCAAGCTTTCCTGATTTGCAGGCATTTTCAGTGGCGAACCCAGAGGTATGCCTGAACAAAATTTGGAAGTCGTACTATGTGTTGTTATCCTGTTAATGGATTTTAAGTTTGATTTGAATTGCCTGTTTTGATATGTTGTTCGGATTAGTAGGCTTACTGGAAGATGGTTTTTGAAGAGATGGATATTTCATTTCCGGTGCCTCCATCTTGCATTCTACGGTGTAATAATTTATATCCTGGAGGGCAATGGTTGCCAGGGGCTTATTTAAACTCTGCCAGTTTATGCTTGAGTTTGAATGGTAATAGAAAACTTGATGATGTCGCAATTATATGGAGAGATGAAGGATATGATGCTTTACCTGTAAATATCATGACATTCAAGGAACTACGGACTAAAGTCTGGTATAATTTCTTTTATATTTTTCTTGTATTTAGTTAATCTTAGATGAACAGCCAGTTACAATTGTTGTAATTTCATTTGTTTCTTTGATTTTTCAGGTTGGTTTCTAATGCACTTGATACGCTGGGTTTACCCAAAGGATCTGCTGTTGCAATAGATATGCCAATGACTGTGATTTCTGTTGTCATCTACCTAGCTATTGTATTAGCAGGTTATGTGGTGGTCTCTATAGCAGATAGCTTTGCCCCCAAGGAAATAGAGACAAGGCTCAACATAGCAAATGCAATAGCAATTTTCACCCAGGTTATTATTTCCTGCCAGCAAACTTTTCTCAAGCAGAGACACTAATATGACGTTTGGTTTTTCTGCATTTGTCGATAAAGGTTGAATGTTGATTGAAACATGCATGAAGTATTTATTGCCAAAGATATACTAAGAGACAAAGATGCATAAATAGGGTGTAAACGAGGTGAGATGAGCTTAGCTGTCTTTAAGATTGCTTATTTACTTGTCGAGCTTGTTCAAGCTTGGTTATTAAAAATCTTATCAAGCTCGAGCTGAGCTCGAGTTTTTATTGAGTTCAACTAAGAGTGTCATTGCCCTTACAAAGTAGGTTAAACCTTTATCTAATACAAGAAACTTATATTAATTTCTTATTTTTAGGATATTATGAATAATTTAAAATTATAAAAATTTATAAATTATTATATTTTTATGTACTTGAATGAAAAAAGAAATAAATTTATAGTTAAATTTTACGTAAATTAATCAATAACTTTATTAATAAATTGTTCAAGCTCGATTATTTCATATGTTCCTTTACTATTAAATGAACATAAATTAAGCTTATTGAGTGGAACACTAATCTTACAGCCCTATGCATAATATCAAAACTATCAACATAATATCAAACTTTCATCATAATTCGGAAAACTTCATACTAACATTCAAATTTTTGTCCTATTCAAATGGTTAACTATGATTGTAGGATTATATCATTCGAGGTGAAAAAAAGCTACCTCTGTACAGGTGATGTACATAATATTCCTTGGAGTGTTATTGTAAGCATTTGATAGATTCTAGTTTCTAATTGTATAACTTTTGTTTTTTATAGTAAAGTTGTGGAAGCTCATGCTCCTTTAGCAATCGTCATTTCAGCAAGAGTTTCTACCACAATAACGGGATTACGTGCAGATGATATTTCTTGGCATAACTTCTTGGAAAGAGTAAAACATACCGAGTATGCACTCGTATTCATGTTTCTTTTCTTTTTTTTAAAATCTTTTGTTTAAATGATTAAACTGTGTTTTTGATGAGAACATTGATCTTACCATACCCATATAGGTAGGAGAGTCATGCATTAGACTGACCTTTGCTTTTTCCTGTGAACTATTAGGATGATGCACCCAACAAGATTGGTCGTTGTTATTGATGGATAAATAAGTGAGCAAGTTGATGATTGCTTCTTTATATATATTTCTAAGGGTGATCAACGAATTTTAAATAAGAAAAATAGATTATAAGTTAAGCTACAAAATAATAAAACACACTAGTGTTTATTGAGTGTTATTCCTTACATCATTGACTAGTGGATTTGGTACCATAAAGATTTTTTATACAAAAAATTGTTAGTGAAACTCTGTTTTCTTTTATAGATGCCAATATGTGCTCAAATTGATATTTGAATTAGTGATTTATTGAGTTTTGAGTTTTTAATTTCTATAAATTATCATCTGTATCTATGTCTTTCTTTCTTCTGCAAATGCAGAGACATTCCTTATGAACCAGTGGATAAACCTATTGATGCCTTCATGAACATCCTCTTCTCTTCTGGAACTACAGGTAATAGTCTTGATTGTATAGATGTTAAGCCTCAACTGAATTTGTCTTGGAATTTCCTGGTGTCCGAGTCACAACTCACCGAACTCTGTATAGATCACTTCACTAGGAAACATGCACATCATATTTTGAACTTGATATGTCTTGTTCATAGGCATAAGTATCACTAAACAGGTATCTGATTCTGGAGTTTTGAGTATTGTTTGCTATACTCCTTTTGCATAGGGGAGCCAAAGGCAATTCCATGGACACATGCAACCCCTCTAAAGGCTGCTTCTGATGCATGGTCACTTTTGGACATACGTAAAGGTGATGTTGTTGCATGGCCTACTAATCTTGGTTGGATGATGGGTCCATGGCTTGTTTTTGCCTCTTTAATAAATGGAGCTTCTATGGCTTTATACCATGGCATCCCTCTTGGATCTGGATTTGCAAAATTTGTACAGGTTATATAGCTTCACTTTATTTATTTATTTTGCGCTGGCAGATTTTAAAAGGATGGATTTTTTTTTTACTTGTAGGTATGCTATGTTAATACAGTAAGAGTTGATACACCTATTTGAAACTATATTGGAGCAAAATGGTGGTGTTACTTTTCTGAAACATGCATCTTTTATTGTCACATGCATAGTAATTTGTCTGCATTTGAAATGCAACAGCAAAAGATCTCTGAGAACTAAGAAGTGACACAGAAGACGATTCTTGTGTTAGACATGCTTGTCTTTCTAGAGCTCTAACAATGGTTGCCTTTTTCACATAGAAATTGGATTATAGAACAATTTATTCCACTTTTCTACCTGTTTACCGTGCAGTAACACTTCAGGATAACATCTATGGTGAAATTCTCAACAACTATTAAAGAATCATGAGAATTAATTCTTTGAGTTGTTTATGGGTTAGATTTGAAAGAAGGATTTATTTCATGGTCCATCATGTGGGAAAGGGAAAATTGATTCATTGCTTCTTGATTATAGGGCAAGACGCCAAAACCACACCCCACCCCCTAGTTTTGACGTTTTACTACTTTTTTAAAAAAATCAAAGCGCGCTCTTAAAAAACTTCTTGAAGCACCCTCATGTCTGTCTCTCCTCCTAAGTCATAGTGTGTTGGATATTTCTCTTTACTCTCTCACCTTCTCAGTTTGTTCTACTTAATTATACTTAATTATAACTGCATTCCCACTAAAGTAAAATATTTATGAATGGATCAGAATGTGACTTAGAAGATTATTTTGTATCATCTAAACCACTAATAAAAATGCTCCAGACACCATTAAAATAGATACACGGGTTGTTATACAAATTGAATAACAGCTGTAGGCTGGTTTTGAGAAGCATGCTTCTAGAGTTTCATATTGGTAATTCATGACGTTGGTGTTGCTCATTACTGGGAAAATACTTAAAACATGAAGTACTTTCAGTGAATGGTTATGTTTGTAGTCTTCAATTTATTTTGTTGTCTCTCAGTGGCTTACTCCAAGGTCTGTGGAGCTTCAAGCAATTTATTCTAGAATAAAAATTGTCAATTAACAGTTTTCCAATCAATGCAGGACGCCAAGGTAACAATGCTTGGTGTTGTTCCAAGTATTGTGCGCGCATGGAAAGATAAAAATTGCACCACTGGCCTTGACTGGTCAAGCATTCGGTAGATTTACTTTGGAAGCTTGATATTCTGGGCCTTCTGGCATGTTTTTTATCCTGAAACTAATGAAGTATATATTTCCTATGCATAGTTGCTTTAGCTCCACTGGTGAGGCATCTAGTGTGGATGACTACCTTTGGCTTATGGGCAGAGCTCACTACAAGCCAGTTATTGAATGTTGTGGTGGCACAGAGATCGGAAGTGCATTTGCTTCAGGGACCCTATTGCAGCCTCAAGCATTAGCTGCATTTAGTACATCAACTCTAGGGTGCAAAATCTTTATCCTTGATGGCGATGGGAATCCACTTGTCAGTATTTCGTTTTGAACTTGGCTAATTTTGTTTGGCTGTGCTTAGAAGTTAGAATTGTCAGTAAAGAACGCCATGCAATCAGTGGAAAAGCTCAGTTAACATAAGGAATTTAGACCATACTTTTATGTTATTTAGTAGCGCATAGCGTCTCATTCATTCTAGCAACCACATTCTGTTTATGGTTGGTGCATAATAAAGCTTCATATTATCAGGGATATTATTCTTAATTTTTGGCAATTCACTTCAGAAGATATATATTCATCTACCTGGTGAAAGCTAGTTTTTTTGCTATCTATCACAGCCGGACAATGTTGCTGGGATAGGCGAGGTCGCCCTTGATCCAACAATGCTTGGGGCATCAACTACTTTACTGAATGCTGATCATTATGATGTCTACTTCAAGGGGATGCCAATTTACAATGGAAAAGTAAGTCATTTTGATTTCACTACACTTCCTAGTCTTTGTGAAGCAAGTAGGCTTGATCAGGAACCACTTTTCTACATATGATATCATTTCCTCGAGTTAATAGGCTTAATCAAGCTGGAACATGCAGCAACTTCGAAGACATGGGGATATATTTGTGCGTACTGCAGGAGGATACTATCGCGCTTATGGCCGTGCAGATGACGTGATGAACCTAGGCGGTATCAAGGTGTGCATTGAGAGCAAAATAATTTCATCCTTCTGATCAAATATGTTCTAATCAATTATCGAATCTGCTATTTACTCAGGTGAGTTCTGTCGAGATTGAACAGGTATGTAACAATGTCAATGACACCATCCTCGAGACTGCTGCAATCGGTGTTCCACCGTCTTCTGGTGGGCCTGAGCAATTATTCATGGCTGTTGTCTTTAAAGATCAATATCGGTTGGAAGAAGAAGATCTGGGCAGGTTGAAGCTGGCCTTCAACTCTGCACTGCAAAAGAAACTGAATCCTTTATTCAAGGTTCTTGTTTGTTCATCTTCTGTCACATTCCTAAAGATTCCACGAGACTATTGTGATGCCTTCTTGCTTGTTGCTCCTGTAAAAGGTTTCGTTCATCGTACCAATGGCTTCTTTGCCACGAACTGCTTCGAACAAGGTTATGCGAAGAATTCTGCGAGAGCAGTTGTCACAACAATCCAAGATCTGATGTGCTTTGGTAGTCTCTATTGAAGATGTTATTTCATCATCATAAATGCCTTCGTTCAAGTTATATTTGAGAACTTTTTCTTTTTTGAAAGATTTATCACATGATCCTTATAAATAAATGTCTTCCTTCAGGATCACCTGAACTTTACTTTTGACAAACAATGGAAAGTCTTCTGGATTGTTATTTACCTCTCCCATTGTTCATAGCATTTTCATGAGAAATATATGTACTAGGATATTTGTTTCTTCTTTCAGCACAGATTCTAGTAGGATTTTTTTTTAATATTATATAAGATAATGGGGATGCCTAGTAGCCGTTGCAATCAAGAATTAGCTATATATATATATATAATATTTGATGCACGTCAGTCACATTTTTTGAATTTATTTGATGGATGAAATATATCCACTCTAGAATTAATCGGTGTATATAGATGAAATAAATCATGGCCAAAATTTACGCCCTTCCCGGTTAGAAATCATAGCCAAGCTGCAAAATTATTGCCAGAGTTCGTTGGGGAGCCACAATTTTGCCTTGATGACGTTGTCAATAACCAAGTTCATTGGAAAGTTTTCATGAGAAAGATAAAACCTTAAGAATACAGATTAATAGGTTTTTACATACAAAATTCATATTCATCAATTAAGTCCACCATTAAATATAAATTAGATCAGTTTATTAAACTTAAAGTTTTAATGATAATACTTAGACTCTTAACTTGTAAGTCCACCTTATAGAGAAACAAATCCTAACACGATATAAAATGGATGAGAATTCTACGGATCAATTGGATAAAATAAAATGCAACAGAAGGAAGAGAAACCGACCGTCTTGGCCGAATTCTACTTCTCCTTCAACGGTTTAGTTGTGCGATGCTCGGTTGTGATTTGGGATTTGGAGTTGCGGGCTTTTATATATGAAAGGGACAGATGAAATGGCTTAGTATTAATTTTCGTAGTCCATTAAGAAGCCCAAGGACATCATATTCCATACTAGTCTACATGTTGGGAAGTGTTTACTACAGTAGGTGGAGGGGAAGGAGAGGAAATCCAATGCCTATGGACTTTGTTTAAGATTAGTTCCAGTTGGATCGTGCAACTTGAAGAAAAAGGCATGTGATGCAAAGAGGAGAAGAAATGGCATGGAGGTTGGGAGAGAGATCAGGAAAAAAAAAAATCTTTTATTTCTTTAAATTACAATTATTTTATCATTGTTTAATCTTTGCATGTCCTTTTTATATGGTCGAATAAAATTTATCTGTAAATCACTTCCATAAAGTTTTCTATGAAAAGTGTTCGGAACTTTTTTTTTAGATGCACGACTTCTTCAGAAGTGACTGCATCCCTTTCATATTACGAATTCCTTTCATTTACCTTTCTGTATCATGAACTTTAAGATTTAGTCTACAATCTACGAAATACAATCCAGTTACTGCATGCTTCTTATTCTCATCTCGATCCCCCTGCTGTTATATATGTTCCATCCGCAGCATCTTCTTTATTCCATAATCCATAATTTCCCTCCTTTCTCTCTCCTACTTTCCTTCTCTTTTCCTTCCCCATCAAGAACTGATAACTCCGGTCCCTTTTATAAGCTAATTAATTAATGTTGATTTGGTTTATATTGCGCAGACAAGGATGCAGATCATTACATATATAAGAATGATGTGCCAAACAAAGCCAAAGCTCTCAAAGTCTCAGTCTCATGCTTCTCTCCCTAGCTAATTAATTATGGCACTTGTTCCGATATTGACGTATATATTTTGTCCAGAGAGGCTTAAAGCTAAGGTCTCTGCAATGTCACAAGCTCTCTGTCTCCTCCAGCAAACATGTATCTCATACCACACTCCGCCAGGTTGTGTAAGCATGCATCATTCACTTGCTTTTACTTTTAATACAACTAATCAAAGCTAATTAAGATAATAATCTTGGTAGAAATTAAGGCAGGTGAATTAATGCCAAAATTAACAGGGATCAGTCACCTCCATTGCATTGATGAAATTCATGCTTCCATATATATAGATCTCGTCCGCAAGTTAGTATAAATAGAACACAATAATTATATTAAGAAAGAAAAACATTTTTCTGTATATCGTCAACATCTCAATTTCCATGATAATTAAGATATATCACCAAAGTTTATACACATCTTCAAAAGGATTACAATGCTTTATCAACGTTAGAACAGGGGAAAAAAGAGAGGAAGAATCCTAATCAGTACACCCAATTTTGCATATACACTATTGTTTATCAGTTTATTTAATAATAATTAATCATAATCATCAAAACTAAAAACGAATAATAACACCAGCCAAAATTAAATACATTGCACTGCGTGGCTTGGCATTGCATGTGTACCTAATTGACAGCTCATTACCTCAAGTACAAAAAGGCGTGCTGAATTATTCGATTAATACCTAAAGCTTCTGCAGTACAATTGCACCGTAGGACAACATAAAAATCACCAACAACAAAAGGAAAAATATTTTCTTTTGAAAAAAAAAACTCACTGACATTAGTCACACTTGCACTATGTACATTATAAAACTATAAAAGGCTCTGACAAAATTTTGTACAATATAAAGGAAAGAAATCAATACCTTCTTCTTCCCTTCTTTGCTAAACTGATAATGATATGGAGCATATCTTTCTACATTATTCACAGTGTTTTCTTTTTTCTATATAATTTGATGATTTACTATAAACAACATGACAATTATAAGTAACTATGAATCTGAACCTCGTCCGGAGCTTCTCAGAAAGGAGCTCGATGTGGCACGCCCTTCCGCGGGGAGGTGCGGTAGCTGACAACGATAGGAGGCGTCCCCGGTGAAATGCTGCTGCTCTCGTTGCCGGAGTGAGCGGTGGTGGCGGAGGCCGGGATTTGGATGAAGCTCCGGCCGAACGCCGGCATCGTCTTCCGCAACTTGCGAGGCGTCATTGGCTCGTCGGAATATTCTGAATCGAGCATTAGCGACGAGTCGCGTCCTGATTTGGGGCGGAGTACGAAGGTGAGCTCCGGGTCTGTTCGCATCCCTTCCAGCTGATAGGAATCACAGAGAAGATATTAGATAATTTAATCATAGATGGAGCCAAAGAATTAAAATTGATTATTTTGACCGAAAATTAAGGTGAAACCTTGCAGCCGATGGAGCAGAATCTGAAGGAATCCAAGAGGCTCCGGCAGCAGATTTCGCAGGTGTTGGTGACGCCCTTCCCCTGCCTCAGCTGCGGCCTCTCATTGAGGAACACGATCTTGGCGCTGTTGATGATGTAAGTTTGGATGCAGGAGATGTCGATGAACTTCGACACCTCCGACACTCTGATCACATTGTGGTATGACGACCTCCGAATCTAAACAAATTCGCAACACAAATCGAATTCAATCAGACTCAGTTTATCGATGAAAAAGAGAGCGTTTGTTTGTGATCAAGAAGAATAACCTGAACGACGTGGTGATCCTTGTGTTCGGGGAGGCAATAGGAGCAGAGGGCCTGGCCGGTGCACTCCAAACAGTACAAGTTGCACTCGTTCTTATTGGAGTCGCCATGGACGGCGCAAGGAACGAAGAAGCTGGTCTTCAGCAGCGGCCTCAGCCATAGCGGACCCATCTCCCTGTTCCCTCCTGCTGCTGAAAACATGGGGCTCACCTGGAGGAATCGCAATCCATCAATCAAATCCCTAAATCGCATAGGAAAGGATGTATTCTCGGCCTTTACCATCACTTCCAGATCCTCGCTCGCCGCTGAAAAATACGATCTTTGGAGTCGCTGAAACAGGGGGGTTCCAACACGGCGGCGTCTTTATCGCCGACCGAAACTCGAATCGCGGCGCTATGAATCCCGGCTTCGAGGTCGTCGAAAGATCCTACTTTGCATCAAAATAGCAACGGGAATCGCCGCGCAAGCGAGGGGAAAAAGGGGTTGACGAAGTTGGAAAGGAGACGAAGTGGGAAGTTCTAGAGAAGAGAAAGGAAAAGAATACTTATCTCTATATGGCGGTTTGGCGAAATGTGACGACCAAATTGCTCAAAATAAACAAGCCAAGGAGAAAAATAAAAACAAATGGACGATATTAATCATACGATTATTTTTTTTTTCAAATTTTTCTGCAGTACAATCGGTGAATCGTTAGATTAAATTGAATTGCTTATTTGTGAATATTTATCTTTTCACATGAGAAGAAAGAGACAGAATGCATTGCACCACTTGATTAATCAATGTTCAGAGATAAGATGAAAGCGAAGTATATGCAATGACAGTTGACTGAGACTGCCATTTTGGCTGAAGAAAGATTTGTTTTTTTTTATTAAATTTTCAGGAGAAGGGCCGCCCACTCGGGTTACGGTGGAGGAGGGCAACTGTGCAGGACGGTTTCTTAGCTTTTTCAAACAGGATTGAGTTTTAGTTTTAAATTGGATAAATTAACTGATGATTTTTTTTTAACAAATAGTTGATCTAAAAATATTGAGTTAAGTTGTCATCGAATACATTTTGATTTATCTTATATCTGATGAGAAATTTTCGTGAGAATAGATTGATCAGAATGAATCGACGTATCAATTTTTTATCGATTAAGATCCAAAGAGCTAAATGATTACTATTCCGAGTAGTTGATTAGGAACTAAACAAATCTCATATATTATAAAATAAGATTAAACTAAGGAATTACTAACTATCATGATTTATTTTTTTTTTAAGGGTCACCACCTTATTATCAAATTAAAAAAAAGTTTTGGTGGACGAAGTAAAAGAGAGCAATAATTGATGGTAGTTCTAATTTTAGTTTTTGTTAAGGTGTGATTTCAGGTTGAGCATTTGGTCGTTGTACTTGGAGATGTAGCCATCAGTTGGAGAATAGGAAGAATTGACAACTCGACAGTTTGGGTCTTATCGTTTATGAAGGTCCCAATTGTTGAAGTTTAATATACAGACAAAAATGGAACATGCAATTGTTTTGCTTTCATGGAAACGAAAGAAACCTGGATTCATTATTGGAAAAAATGCTGAAGCAACAAACTAAAGAGTAACTGGACGCGGAAATTGCAGCAAGATACCTTCTTTTAGATGTCTCCAAGAGTGGCTTCGTTACCTGCTTATGAAAACCATAACTTAAAACTACAGTAACGATTATGTTTATATGATGGTTTAGCAAGCTAGGGTAGTACCTCTGGTCCATTGGCAAGAGAACACACGAGGATGTCAATGAACCATGACTACCACATCCGTTTAATCAGATTCGAGAAATCCATAAAAGAGTATGAGACATATTGTTTGGATGAAGTCTGCGTACTTGGGTAGTACCCAATACCAAGGGTGCAGGGGCTTACTCGAATGTATAGGAGGAAAAGTATTTAGATGGCAGTTCATATTGCACTTGTAATTTAATTTGTAGTATTTCTGATCTCTTCCTTCCAGTTATCGTTTGGTCCACGTACGTAAGCCTAGCATATAACCTGGCCAGCACTTTGGTCGAGCCCTAATTAACTCGGGATGAACACATGCAATTCAAGAACCAGTGATTTGCATAAACAGAATAAAACCAAAAACCCAGCATTTGCAAAATTATGTAATGTATAACCATGCACAAAAGTATGTCAAATCTACACGAAGCTTTTAACGGACTAATTAATTCTGAATTGCAGAACCACCGATAAGAATGGCTGATCCCAACATGCTTGCTACTACTTGAGAGATCACGGCAACAGAACAGACAACCAAGAGTATTCTAAAAATAAATCGATCTGATGTCAAGCAGATTATTCATTGCACTCGAAGACAACATCACGTAGATTGCAAGCTAGCTCATTCGCTGAACTTATAGTAGATACTGAAAAAAAATATAAAGGTATCGAGTGCCAACGCCGGATTCAAAACCCTTGATCGTAGAGATAATCACCTAGTCTCTCAGCAACCATATTGCATTGTCCACCGGTCATTTGTCCATTGTATATGCCAAAGATTAAAGCCAGATTGCTTTCTTCATATATAGTGACATCATTGCATTGCTTCCCTGAAAGTTATAGTTCAATAAGATTGATGGAAATTAAGGCAAAAGGCTACAATGTGTCTGGTTTATATCTATCTGTGGGAATGATAACAACTGGCACAGAAGCTCGTAAATCACCAAATAAACCTAAGCAAGTACCAAGCTGAAGTAATTATCTGAAAGCATGCATGCGACAGGTGGAAAGTGGTTGACTGTCGAATCCAACATTAGAAGACCTATCAACTTTCCCAACTTCGTTACAAACTCAAAAGCACCTATTGCTCTCCTTTTGACAAGCATCAATAATAGAAGAAACACAAAACTAAAATAGTATATTCATACATTCCTAATTACTGAAGTCCTTCTAAGAGATTAAAATGGTGAATTTCCCAATGTTTAATCATCATGAACATCTTGGTCAACTTTATCGACTATTGGTCTCATCACAAAATTGAAAGTTTACATTGTTAAATTTTCACTTAGTACTGACGGTTTCCTCCAAGAGATCAAAACAGTGAATTTCACAATGTTTCATTCCAATCATCTAAGAAATTCTTGATCAACTCTATCATCTATTGAATTTCTACCAAAAATACAATCATTGCATCGCGTCGATAATACATGTAGTTGCTCTAGTAACATATCTTGTTGAAATGTGTAATTCGAGCAAGGAGTTAGAAATAGTAATAAGAGCATTCAAATAAGGAATTAAAGGGAGTTATAATATACAGAAAAGAGAATTTCTTATAACTAGAAAATCTAACAGCTTCTAGCTCCAGAAAGTAAACTATACACGATGTCGATTAGTAGAAACTACAAACACAAATTGGGTGGAAAAAGAAGTTTGCAATCTTCCTATACTTCAACTTATTGATTTACATTAATGATTTCCATATTATAGTATCTGATAAAAGAAGTAATCAATCATGCTGAAACAATCATGAAAATATCCATATTATGACCAAAAATACAGACAAAATTAACCACAATAACAATGATTTCATAGAAAGATGACAGAGTTGTGCACCTCTGTGCATATGTAGAAAATTAAGTATACTTTTCAAAATTATAATAATAATAAGTATGAAACACTAATCTTTATCATTTGAATAACAGCACTTGGCTCGCTTTGGATAACCATGTACTTTGTTCCACCAAGATATAATTCAATTAGCACTAGAGATTCAGGCTCATCAAAAATCATTCATGATTTGTCGTGATCTATTCATATCTGATCATATAGAGAAGATAAAATATATTAACAGATAGGTTTAGGAAACAAAACAATGCAACAAAATCAAAGTTTACTACAGAATAATATTTGGAAGGACATTCCTGTTGGTGCATCCTAGCATTCCAAGAAGAACCAATAATTAATGTTTACATTTAGAAATGTGATAAGATGCAAGAACTGATCAGTCAAATTCTTTTGACCGCACAGAGATGCCACCCCCAGAGTAAAAAAAATAGACTTAGAAATGAAGTATAATATTTTTTTGTTTGTAGTTATTCATTTATTTATTTTTCTCAGAGAAAAGAAAATAAATGAAATACAACCTGTGATTTGGAATTGGAAATTTTTAGATTGGCTACATAGTTTAAATCCTTCCTGGCTTCTATTTAAGGCTATTTAGCTGATGAGTTTATTGATAGTTATAAATTGGTTGTCAGGGGAAGAGGGGCTAAACTTTATTCTCAATCATCCTAAATGTTACCTTTCCTCTCACCCTCCTTATGGTATAATACATTAAGGCTTTCCAGGGACTAAGAAGAAATAAAGAAAACACAGGATAATAATACATATTCCAGTAGTATGCTTTGAGAATAAAATTGAAAAATATGAAGATAAACATTGATTTGAAGATGGCTAATGGATTGTTAGAATATCACATCGCCTACATTTCCGTAGAAAGCTTATGACAGAGTTGGGAATTTAAAGTTATGAGTAGTAAAGAAAGAGATTCGTAGCAAATATATTGATGTGATACAAAACATGAATGGCTTAAAGTTAATAATGTAATTTTCCCCTATATCATGGGTCAGCTCTAGCTCATATGTTTTACATTACTAAATATGAATTTGCCAGCCATATTAAAGACAAATTCCCTTGGTGCACATTATACATCTACCATATTGTACTAATTCATGAATAGAATACACTTGAAGTTTGAATAGTGAATCGAAATATTAGTAACTAGATGTTATGTACAACTAAAATTCAACATATACAGTCCAATTTCAACAACAACAAAAGCTATGGAACAAATGTATAATCAACGAAACACCATCTGAGACTGAGCATTATGGAATGATTGTGAATGTGCATGAATGCTTTAATTGACTCAAAACTAACAATGACGAGCAAAGGATTACGAAAATCAAAATTACATCTTATTTGAAAAAGGTTTTTTGTTGACATATGACATGACATAGTTTAGCAAACAGATGTAATATACACACTGCAACAACAAAGAAAAAGAAGGAACTCACCCAATTATTCCTGATACATTTCCACACAAAGCACAACAGTAGCTCCCATCAAGCAGCTAGCACTGATTATCCCAGATTGAGAACTCACGCCCTTTGGCATTGGAGAGCACATTCAATGTGGCAAGACAAACCACAGCAACTCTTATCATCAGATTCTGCTGTGCATACTAACCAAAGACTAGGATCCTTGTTGTCATCAAAGAGATCGATGGCAAATGCAACATGAGCACCTTTTCTCTGAGGTAAGGACAGCTTACAGGCTGAAAACTTACAAATCCAAGAGTTGGCAGAATTGAAATCTTGTAATATATCAGAAGAAGGAAAAACACCTTTTCTCAGGTGCTTCCTAGGAGTTTGGTTGGTCATAGCTAAAGTTCAGAAGAAAGTTTTTTCATCAACAAACATTTGCTTCCTTTTGACAGCTTGAATAATTTTTGTTATTTTCCATTATGATAAGCTTGATTCTATCCTCTCATTATCAAGTCATGAAAATGTCATATCCTTATTTCAATAAAATTTTTTGAATGTGAAGCACTAGTAGGTTTGGTAACTAGCAATAGAGGAAGCATTCTCAATGGGAACCAAACAAGTAATTGGCAAAAGTCTTAGCTATCTGAGAAACATTAATTCTACGAGCAAAAAATAAGCAATTAATCAATAAAGCAACTCGTAGACTTCTAGAAGAACAGATAACCTGTTTTTTTTTTTTTAATTTTCTGTTCTCGCATCAGCCTTTTTTTTTATTGCAATACTCTGCGCACTCATGGAATGGATTGCTTGCATTTGGGCATGAAGGATCTACATTTCTTCCTGCAAAGACAGTCGCTTGAAGCTTGTTCAGACTCCCTCGGTTTTGAGCTGTGGAAGCAACAAAAATAAAACCTTTCTAACACATTAACCAAAAAAGAGAAGAGAAGGTAGGAACAGCAGAGAAACAGAAGAAAAAAAACATCTATTTGCATAAAATTTTGCATCGAAATGCTAATGGAACAATCATAGAATCACGAATAGAGGCTTCTAATATTTATAATTAGAAAAAATTAGATGAAATCAAAACAATTGAGCAATAGTAAACTATTTTAAAAAATTTATGTTTTTCTACATAACGGTTCTATTAGAAAGCAGGAAGAGAAAAGGAGAAAAGGGCACTTGAATATCTCATGGAATTTTGTATCCATTTCCGAATCTGAAAAGGAAGGATACCTGATCTGTTCACCTCGTAGTTCCTTTTCACCGTGGAATTTCTTCGCAAGCAGTAGTCCGTACACTGATGGAATGGGTTTGATGCGTTGGGACACGAAGGGTCAACAATTCGGTTTGCAAATACAATCCCTTCGCTGCGTTTACCACCTTTATGAACTGTTCAAATCACAGAGACCAAAGAACTCCACAAAAACAAAGAAAGAGATAACAAACGGAAGAAAGGCAAAGGCAAGAACAGGGGAAGGGGATGAAAACCTAATTTCGTCCCCTCTTTGAACATGGGCCTTGGGGATTGATTAAGGGACTTGGGGATTGAAAACGAAATTAGGCTTAGGGTTTAGGGTTTGGGGTTCGGGGATGGGGATTTGTAATTTGGCGGGTCAGGGTTTCGGGGTTGGGGTTTGTGGTTTCGGGTTTGGGGTAGGT
>JBBMKF010121138.1:2167-19899 GCA_037834155.1 Curcuma caesia
CAGGGGGCTGGCCCACCCCACATGCAAATTTTTTTATTTTTTATTTTTTAATTATATTTATTAAACGGTTAGTTTTAACGGCTATTAACGGTTAGTTTTAATTTTTATTAAAAAATTATAAATTTTAAAATTAAATAAAATAGTTAGTTTTTTAACGGCTATTTTTTAACGACTATTTTATAATTACATGCTAATTTTAAATAAATTTTATTTTCCCAACTTTGTAATTTTAACCGTTTAAAATATTTTAAAATATATTTATTTAATATATATAATTTTAAGATAATTGAGTGGACGGTGAAACCCATAAATAATGAGTATTAATATTAAAAGGAATGTAGGTGAAAGATGTATGTTGTTATAATAAGTATGTGACATTAGATCCCAGGCTTTTCAATGAGGTGAAGGGTGTTATAATGAAAATGAATTGTGGATGCCCTTACAATAACATCAAAAATAAAAATGTGCATCAAAAGGAAGGAAAAAAGGAAAAATTATCCCCACGTAAGGATAAAAGATAGGGAAAGAAACAAAGAACCAACTAATTTATTGCTTCATTAATTGAATATTATCCTGTACTAACTATAAATTGAGGATTCATAAATCATCGGACCGACCACCTCCAAAGATTAAGTCTATGAGACTGACTGAGATTAAATCATGTAGTTGAGAGAGCTAGGTAAATTTATATAGTACTGTCGATCAACTAGCAACAAATAGATCTATGGTAGCAACAAATAGATCTATGATCTATGTAGAAGGAAACAAATAATTAAATATACAAATTGTATGGTGACAAATAATTAAAAGGAACTGAAACTTACAAGTAAAAATTGTATGGTGACAAAATTATATTCCTACACGACATTCTTTATTCCCTAACATTACAAAATTTAATATTCACTGCAGAGCTGCAATGGTTGGATTAGTTAATTAATGATGAAAGTTAATTGATTAATATAATCATATATAAATTATAAATGAAAGTGGTTAATTGTAACTTTTCGATTTACTTTCCTATAGATAATCATGAGACCGACCATGTTAGACCTCTACCTTTATGTTCTAATAAGTGAAAGTGATATAATTGAATGATCGAAAATGCAACAATCGAAAAACAAATAAAGTTAAAGAAAATTGAGGTTTAAAAGGAAGATCAAGAGAGGTATTTAAAGGTTGATGAAGTTTTCATTGTAAAAGGTTTTATTATAAAAAGTTTATACTAAAGATCAATTAAAGACACCGTGTAATTAATAAATTATATATTTTAAATCAGAATGTAAAAATTTTTAACGATTCATATATATATATTTTTTCACCTTAACTCATTCCATCCCAAAATAATGGTCAAAATTTATCTTCCTCTTATTTATCCTCTTTCTTTCATGGTCTCCTTCTAAACAAAGCGTTACAGTAGCAGTCGTCGCAGACTAAATCAAGACCCCGAAGTATCTGAAAGAGCAATTCACCTTCTCCGTGTCGCCCGAAACCGATAAAGAGTTCAGAATCCATGAAAAGATTATTGCGTTGACTTGACCCCGAAGTATCTGCTGAAGGCACCCCAGAACAATAAACCTGCAAAGATACCCAAGTCTCAGGGTTGGTGGATGGATGCTGGTGGATAATTTATTCCACGTTTGTGTATGTTTCTTGTGTTTGTTACGTGGAGCTCTTTAGTTTCGTAGCAAATTAAGTTTGGTGGTTGCTTCTTCCTCGTTGTTTCCTATCTCATTGAACTCCTATCACGCGCAAACACCTTGGCGGTGAAGGAAGTGTGCCCATTTAGGGTCTGTAAGCGTTCTTCAGCACAAGGTGAGTGGCGAAAACTGCGGCTTGCTGCTCGCTTTAGCTGCTGATTGTGTTTTTGTGAGTTCCAAACCTTGTTGAATTTGATGGATTGCCTTTTGTTTTCCCTCCTTTTAAAGGTTTTATAGTAGTTGTCAGCCTTGAGTCGGCTTAGGGATCTCTTAAAGTTTGATTCTTGCAGCGAATGGGGTTGTGAGTTCCATTATTCTTGGATGCTCTAGCTGTCATTTTTGTTCCTTGCTCGGTGATGGTGATGCTCTTAGGTCATGCTAGGATTGTCTTTGTCTGGATTGTCCGATTAGCTTAAGGCACAGACATAATTGCTTTCAGTCTCAATTACAATTTCTTGGGTTGCAGGGATTTTGCTGATTTCTTCTCTCAATTTATTGCCTTGTGTTAACTACTTAAATTTTTGGTCGGAATTAAATATCTGTTTGTTTGGAGAAACTCTTGACGTCAAAATTTGAATATCCTTCTGCAGTAGTAGTGTTTGTTTGTTTGACTAGCTATTGACATGGACTGGATGCTTTGCCTTTTCACTTTCATATGTGAATTGGGACTGAGGCTTTTGAGTGTTTTTTATCTTCTTTTTTTGCTAGAAGCTTTTCCTGAAGAAAGGTTGGCTTATCCATCAATTTCTTTCGGATCAAGCACACCTTTTTTCAGGGGAAAAGAATCAAATACCCTTAAGCATAGTGCTTAAATAGGTCGCTATGAGGATATTCTTTCTGCTATAAGGTTTGATACTGCACTATTAATTTTCCTGAATAAAACTTTTAATATTTTGGTTTTTCCTGCTTCCTTACAGAGAACAAAAGGCCTTCTCTCTCCCTATATTTAGAAAAATTCATATATTGTAAAAGAATTTGGTTCCTAGTTGCTTAAATCTTTTTTTTTTCTGCTCAGCTTAGAACTTCTTCTAGGGAAGAGCCTAGTTGTCTGTAAGAATGGGAGGGGGAGAGTCTAAACAATACGGTTCTCATCACTTCCCATATGATTCTGGGAACTCTTCAGGTTACTCGCCAAGGTACTCCACTATGTCTACAAGCAATGCACAGGCTGAAACAACAAACAGGGTGCAAAAGAGGTATTCAAGAATCAATGATGATTACCAGACACTCAATCAGGTATATTTTAGCGCAAACAGAATTGCTAACCTTTTCCAGTTGTTCTATTCTAAATTGGTGTCGTCCTGTGTCTCTTTAAGTGGTGACAAGTAATCCTTTGAATTGAATATCCCATATCTCGTGGTGCTATGATTGTTTTTAGATGCCTTTTTCGATTGGGCTCAAGAAATCTACTACTTTCATGAGTGGTGGTAGTTGTATGCTCGCTAGAACTTAATAAACTGCTTGCTTATGAAAGGAATGAGATTATCTAAAAACAATTATTGTTCATTCACTATCTGCAGATTTAGCATTCTCTTGTTACTTAATTCATAGCTATTGAACAATCATAGTATATGGATTGTATTGTAGGGAGGTAACAAGATGATTCCTCTTTTATAGAGGTGATAACATGAGTCATCTTGTGTCGAGGTAATAATATGATGATAATGATGGTAAATAACTTGAACAAAAAATATATAGATGGTATTGTATCATGGCAAAATAGGAAAATATTGGAATTAGATTGAAAAATAATCATATCTTACTCATTTTAAGATTGAAAAATTTTGGAAAATAACTTGAGAAACAATATATCCTAATTTAAGAACAGTATAAAATTTCTTGGTGTATGATAGCTTTGGTTCCGCTATTTTACTCATTTTATTGAATGCCCATGTTATATTTTCCTACAAGTCTAAACAATGAATGTTTTTCTAGGTCACTGATGCCCTTGCAGAAGCAGGCCTTGAATCTTCAAATTTGATTGTGGGAATTGACTTTACAAAGAGCAATGAGTGGACAGGTTCTGACTTACAAGGCCATATTTTTCCCTTCGAATTCTTTTTTTTTTTATCGATGAATGTTAGCTGCTTCCTACTTCTGTATTGCTTATAAAATAGATGAAATTTTCCAACAGATGTATAGAAAGGTTCAATCATCAACTTAAATTTTGTTGAGTTATTTAACGAATGTTGACTATAGAATGTGGTCTACATGAGATTATAAAATTCTAAAATCTCCTACTTGAATACTGATGCATTATCCTGATATACTTGAAAATTTTTTGAGGCTTTCTTGCATTAACATATAAAACTCTATTTTAGGATATTCATGAGCTGTGCTTTCACGTTAAAAAGGTTAAGGTTGTTTGCCTCTTATGTATCATAAATTTTTAAGATACCTTGTGTTGATAATGCATGTTAGTATAAAACTTGCCAATTTTCAAGCCTCCAGATTTCCACTTTTCATGTTCTTATGTTTTTTCTTAAGAAAGCGTATCTTACTAAGTATTTTAAGATTCAGATTAACAGTCTGGTGAATGTTGTTAGGTAAAGTTTCTTTCAATCGCCGGTGTTTGCATGACATTGGGAGTGGCCCAAATCCCTACCAGCAAGCAATATCTATTATTGGAAGGACACTCTCTGCTTTTGATGAAGATAATCTGATTCCTTGCTATGGATTTGGCGACGGTTAGTATAATTCTTTGTAAAGGAATTGATTTATTGTCATTCTGTAGATTAACATAGTATTTGCAATTGTAATCTGGCATACTTTGTGTCAAACCTTTGAAAGCAATCCAGATACTTCACTATCTGGAAAATTTTTAGATGCTAATACATGTTCTTTTTCATTGCGCAGCAACTACTCATGATCAGGAAATATTCAGCTTTTATCCAGATAACCGACCATGTGAAGGATTTGAAGAAGCACTGGAGCGGTACAAGGAGCTGGTGCCAAATCTCCGCCTGGCTGGTTTGTTGTTGTATCGTGCTTCTTTTTTTTCTTTGAAGTTGATATCAGTTCTATATTGTCCGTGTCGACTAGTGTGTTCAATTTTCATTCAGGACCAACATCCTTCGCGCCAATTATTGAAACAGCCATAGGCATCGTTGACAACTCTGGTGGGCAGTACCATGTTCTACTCATTATTGCTGATGGACAGGTCAGCTAATGATTTTGCAGCGTCCCATAGTCTCGTGTACCTTCAGATTTCATGTTGTTGTCCTAATATTTTCTTTCAAGTTGGTTGTGATGAGTTCGTTCACATATTTGGCCGTGGTTGATACTGAGTTCAAGTTATTTTTAGTAACATACTCACAATTTTGTTTTATTTTTTTACACAGGTAACAAGAAGTGTTAACACACAATATGGGCAATTAAGTCCACAAGAGAGAGATACTCTAAATGCAATAGTGAAAGCTAGGTAAGTACTGCCAACTGAGGTTCCACAATGCTCACGATGCTTCATCTTATCGTTTTTTTAAAAAATAAAACTATTCTGACTATGTTTTTGTCACTTCTAGTGATTTTCCATTGTCGATAGTTCTAGTTGGAGTCGGTGATGGTCCATGGGATATGATGCATGAGTTTGATGACAATATACCTTCCCGGGCTTTTGATAATTTCCAGGTTGCAAGATGCACCTAAAGATGTTTCTTATATCTTTCTGCATGTATATTGACTAATTTTGTTGTTTCCTATTCAGTTTGTGAATTTTACGGAGATAATGTCTAGAAACATTCCTGCAAGTCGAAAGGAGACCGAATTCGCACTTGCAGCATTGATGGAGATCCCTTCACAGTATAAGGCAACAATAGACCTTCAACTTTTGGGGTACGCAATCATATTCCTCAATTCGTATTAATATTCAATAGAAATATGAAAATTGTGGCTCATTTTTATTTGTATGCTATGTTTTTTTCAGTCGACGAAGAGGGATACCTGAAAGGGTTTGTCTACCTCCACCAACTAGGAACCGTTATTCAAGATCAAGCAGTTTCGAGCAAGGACCTGCATTCACCAGAAATAGCAGCTTTGAGCAAGGACCTGGAATCACTAGAAGTCCACAACCTATCTCGTCTGAAAGACTTATAGAGGAGAAGCTGGTACGAATGGCTCTAATTCTCTGAATTTGTTTGCATTTCATTAAATGCTTAGCCGCGATGAAGATGCCACAACAAACAAAATAAAGAGCCAAATAGAATCTTATTGAAATATGTCATTTACTATTTTACGTCTCATCTAAGAACTACAGTAGATTTTCTCATAAACTTGTATATTTGTGAATTGATAACAATTACCTCTATCACCTAACCTTTGCTTTGGCCTAGGTCTTACCTATTCATAATTTTCATTACCGTATATTTATCTACGATATATAAAATGAAACATTTAATGAATACTCCATCTTTGATCAATGTTCTTTCTACTTACGATGTAGGGAAATTACTTCAATGCAACTCTTCATATCTTGACACCCTTGTAAGCAGGTGCAGTCCTTTAGTGAAACTCTTGCCAATCCACAGCTAAATTTTCTTATATTGGTACTCTCATAAGGAGGCACAGTACCGATTGACTAGGCACCAGAGCATCAACAAAAAATATTTGTTTTGTCAAATTTCGCTTGCATTTTATTGGCACGTTACTTGCCTGGGACCTATATCGCAATTGAAAAGTAAAAGATATAAATTCTACATAGGTTTCATGTGTGAATAGTGGCCACATAGGTTACAACAAAGCCTTTGAATTATTTATATCTAGAATTCAAATAGATTTTCAATCTTTTTTGCTGTCAATAATACAGAGTCAGATTCAAATGGGGATGTTATATCGTGTGAATAATGAAAAGCAGGGAAGTATCTGGGAAAGGAGCACATAATTTTAGCCTTGTGAGCCAAAATTCCATCAAATGTTGTCTTTATCGGAAGGAAAAAAAACTAAACTCATGAATTACTCTGTCTTTATTCTTTTATTGGCTCAAAAAGGGCTGCAGATCGAACCATTAGGTACAGAAATTTTAGTAAGATCGAAATGGGACTGAACCCTGGGTAACTGGCAAATGTATCACTACCTCCACCGGAAAGCCAGTTTGTATTAGCTTGTGTTTGTTGATTTTGTACAAATGCTAATTTTCGTCCTATGGAATTGTTTGTTTACAGACCTGTCCAGTTTGTCTTTGGAAACAAAAGGATCTTGCTTTTGGATGTGGCCATCAGGTAATCGAATACCATCCATCCGTAGCTATTTGATCAATTGATCGGTTAGACACGACAAGTAACCCTCATCTTCTTCTACAGACATGTTACGACTGTGGGAAAGAGTTGCCGCGTTGCCCTTTATGCCAAGCTAATATTACAACTAGGATAAAGCTCTACTAATCCCTGAACAAAAATGCGTTGCACTCGTAAAGATCTTGTAGGTCTCTTGTTGCATTTCTGAATCTGTCTACGTGGATCACTTGTGAATGTTTCAATAAGGATATTGCTATTGTAGTACTCTTTTTGTAATGTAACATTGCTGATTGTTGCTTTATATTTAGTCTCATTCGTAGAGCATTAGTGGCTACGCCATTAGTGAATTTGTAGATGATCTTTGATAATCATGGTTGAACTTACAAGAATTGGCAATCAATAGTTTGTACCACATAACAAACTACCAATTGCATTCTCTCAGTGAAATCTGTCCATTCTTTCTGCATGGAAGGTGGGCCTCTGTAACGTTGGAGGCCAGTGGAAATCAGTAAGTGACACTCACATTTTCATCTGTTGTATATTCCTCACCACGTTTGGAAGTTAGTGCAATCAGTAAATGGACATGTCTGTTCTTCCCCAAACACACCATGTGCATGAAAGTGTATTTTCTTCTCTTTTTTTCCACTCAGATCCAACAATGTAGTACAGTTTGTTTTACTGTAGATCAAAGCAAAAGATATGAGAGAATCTAAAAGTGAAAACTCAAATTATAAAGTAATCATCGCCATTTCACTCAAAATCACACACCTTCGATTTACACAAGAACCAAAAAAAAAAACATAACGTAGCATTACAAATCCATCTGAGGAACTAGAAACGGTACAATAATCTCTTGAATTGTTCTTCCCCACTCGGTGGCTCAGAGCATGCAGTCGCGGCACCACGAACAGTAAAATTACAGGAAGAAAATTTTATGGCGGAGACAGGGAAATAAATAAGAAGAATACAAAAGGGAGGGAAAAAAACCTCTTAATTGATTAATTATGATTATGCAAGGACCAGTGCGGTCGCTGCTGCGGCGGCGAGCATCGTCCAGGCTGCGGCGATGGTTCGGAGTGCAGCGTTGTCCGCCGCCGTCTCGTCGTCGGAGGGCGCCTCCTCTGGGCCGGCAGGGGTGGTTGGTGCGGGGGCGCCGGGCGCCGCGGCGGTGGCCTTGGCCTTGTGCTTGGCTGCAGCAGCTTTTTTCTTTTTGGGCGGGGCGGCAGGCGCCGGTGCGGGCGCGTCGGCGATCACCTTTTCCGGGACCTTGAAGAGCTCCCGTGGCTCCAGGACCTTGTCGATGACGTAGATGGCGTCGGGGTCCTGGTCGATGACGGTGGAGGTGATGGAGGCGGTGACGATATGGGTCTTGATGGTGATGGCGTCGCCGTCGCTCTTCACCGTGTACTTGTAGGTCTTGTCGTGGGCGTCGCTGGCGAGGGTGGAGAAAGGGCCGTTGTTGGTCTTCAGCAGCTGGGGCGAGTAGTAGACGGGCACGGCGTGGTAGAGGATAAGGCTGGACTTGGCGGCGGCGGTGAGATTCCTGTACTTGGGAGAGAAGGCGGAGACGGCGTCGTCGTCAGGGCAGAAGACGGTGAGGCCGCTGTCGAGGTTGGACTGGAAGGACTTGAGGACGTCGGGAGTGGCGAGGAGAAGGTCGGAGAAGGCCTTGCAGCCCTTGTTGGCCATGAGAGCGGTGAGATTCACGGGGCCCGGCGCGGCGACAGGGGCCTCCGCTTCCGGCGATGTCAGGATGGTGCTGATCTGGAGGATGGAGATGTTGTAGGGGATCTCCTTCACGGACTTAACGAAAGTAGCGGGCGAGGCGCCGCCGGAGTCCCGGGCGACGAAGGTGACCTTCCCGCGGCTGTGTTCAGTGATGTTGATGTATCCGGCAGTGCCGATGGCGTGGCCGGAGGACTGGAAGACAGAGGAGGAGGTGGTCTTGCCGCCGGTGAGCTGGTGGAGCTTCTTGGCGCCGTAGTAGTCGGTGAGGACGTGGAGGGCGAGGACATTCCGGAGGGTGGGGAGGGAAAGATGCTTAGCGAGGAGGTCGGCCATGCCAGAGTTATCGACGACGAGCAAGGTGATGGTGAGGCGGCGGTTGATCTCGCTGGCCAGGTGGGTGGCCGACAGGTAGTGGTTGAAGGTGGAGAACTCCGGATGCTGAGCCAAGATCTTGGTGATGTTGTGAGCGCGCGCCGCGGGGAGCAGGGAGGAGGCGGCGGCGGCCACCAGCACCACCAAGGAAGCGGCGAGGACAGGGGAAAATCGCCGCATTGCAAACGCTGGTGGTGGTGGCGAAGCCTGACAGCCAAATTAACCAGTGCAGTGCACTGCCCACGGTATACAGCTTAATAAGAAGAATCAGGTCGGGTCCGTGGACAGCGCAAGTGCCCCTGCAATCGCAGGAAATTTCCCAGGCCTGCCACTTCGATCAATCTGGTACCTTTTATATGGCAATGTGCATCAATCACGCCTGGCTCACCAAATCGACAAAGCTCAATGCTTTGGATTAGCGAGAAGCAGAAGAATCTAAGCACGTAAAATATGTTAAAAGAACAGGAAGCAGGAACACCGACCGACGCGGCATGCAGTGTGGCATGCGGCGGTGCATGGGCTGGCAGAGGATCGGAGGACATGTGTAGCGATGTGGACGTAGACGCATTAACTTTACGGAGCAAGTTGGAGGACAAGTCAAGAGGAAGACAAGGGGGACTGGGGAAAGTTGGAGGAAGCATGTGATTGCTGACATGATGCGGACGAGAAGAGAGAGAGAGAGAGGGTGTTAGATTAGATTACCATCTACTTTGTCGGTGAGTTACAGAAGAGAGAGAGAGAGAGGGGTGGTGGCGACTGGTGAGGCTCCGGCGCCCGCGCCGCGGCGGCGGAGGAAGGCCAACTGCTCCCACCGACACAGATGGTTCTGGGCCCACAGCAGAAGTGGGGCCCCGGGTTTTACTCAACCAAGACGCAAGGTAACGTTTCTGCTTTCCACCGGAGCGCCAGTGCATGATGAGATCACAAGAGTTTTTTTGTTTTTTCTTTTCCCTGCTTTGTTGTTCTTTACCCAGATTCCAGAACTCATTCGCAAGCCATCTAGGGATTTGTTTTCTTAAAGAATTTGTATTTTGTTTATAAGGAAGAAATGAAAAGGAATGATAGAGTATTAAAAAAAACAATGATAATACTGAAAAATCTTAATTAGGATTTTTCTCAAAATTAATGTTTATTTGGGTCTATGTATACCCGTTGAGAAGTCCATTTTCAAAATATTCGAATATTCATCTTTATTAAGATTTAAATTTGATCATCTTAATTATATCTCTACGTGTTCTACTATTGCACCACTTCACTCTGGGAGACTCTATTTGATGATTTAACTTAAAAAAAAATAAGAGAAAAAAAATTCTAAGTAAAATGTGATGATGTTTTATTATTACACCACATCCTACTATTCTATAAAAAGGTGGAATCCGCCACCTTAGCGATCCCATACGGTCGGCCCCACGACCATCTGTGAGGAGGTAAATCGAGAAACTACAGTTGGTCACGACGTAGGAGGGTATTTCCTGGCTTCGCCAGGATTCGAATCCTTGCTCTCTTCTGCAAGTCTGCTACATCGTAACCAACTCAGTTATGCCTCGGAGGCCACATCCTACTATTCCACCAAGACTATGTTGCTCTACTATTACATCATACCTTGGGAATTAAACTTAATTTATTTATTAATGTGATGTTATTTTTTTTATTTCACAAGAAATAAACTATGTTTATTAACATCATGAGTGATTTTCAAATGTACACGTGTACATCCTGCTGCTCGATCATCTCGATCCCCATGTTACTTGGCTATCTCGATCTCTTTGTTATTTGGTCATCTCGGTCTCTATGTTATTTGGCTATCTCGGGCTCCCTACTACTTGGCCATCTCAGCACTCAATTAGTTTAGCCTCATGAAGACAGACCCGACTTTTCCCTGTATTAACTCATCTTGCTCGGCCCTGTCTTGACAAATTCGAGCTCTCTGCGCCACTCCGACATTGCCCTAATCTTTTCCCTACCTAAAGGCAGCTTCACGATGCTCAACTACAAGACGCTCACACATGTGAGCCACACTATAAAAGGGGGACAATTATTAGGTTACCAAGTTTCTACCTATTCGGGTTTTTGTTCTCAGTTAAAGGACAAGAATGGTTCGCACGCTCAAGTCACCAGGCGGTTGCTAGGCCCACAGGCTTCATCTCCTAGATACTAGCATGTTTGCTCATTTATCAGAAATGTACAGAATTTGTCTCCTCCGATGCCCTACCTTACCGTCATCTATCTCAGTGAGTATAAGAGCTTCCGGATAGGTATGAGAGAGCTCTTTGGAATCTCCTGCATTTCAAATTTTACTGCTTCTTTTTCCTCTTCATTTTGAGACTAACTTGAGCGTCGGAGTGACCCCGTCAGAAATCCTCAGTGGCCAGCTAATCCTTTGGTTTAGTGTCTCTCTTCTCCAAGTCCCTTCGATCAACTGTGTTCGTCGCGATCTGAGTGACATAACCTTTGACTGATAGCTTGACTGTCTTCGATATCTAACTGAAACAGTTCCTAAACAAGAATCAAAATTCTTCTTTTTATTTATCCTTCCCTCACCTCCTTCCAAACAAAACCTGAGTACCCCAGGTTACTCGGCCCGCGCCCACTCCTAATCAAACTCCTCCAATTTCCCTTTTTTTTTTATGTTGTTCGATTTAGGAAAGGAGAAAGGAAAAATAAAAGCACAGTCAAATAACCCGCTTTTCTACACAGTCAAATACCTATGGAAATACCTTTTGTAAAATAATGTGCTATAATGTGTAAATAACTCAATTAAAAATTTATATTAAGAACACTTTATATAATTTTTTTTATAAATTGAATCAAAATTATCTATATTTAGTCAAAATCATTTAAAAATAATTAAAATAATCTAAAATTATTATAGCAATCATTAATGACCGTAGCAGCGAATTAATGATTGCTATAATTATTATATCAGTCATTTTAAATGATTTTGACTTTTAAAAATAATTTTGATATTTAAAAAATAATTTTGATAAGATTAAATAATATTAATCTAATTGATAAAGATTTTTTAAATATAAAAGTGGACTATATTTAATATTGTCGATCAAATTACATTTAAAAAATAATTTAATTTTATACATTATAGTTAACATTAAGGGTAAGCTACTCTTTTCTTCTTCTGCATTTTCTCCACTAACTAGTATATCAAAAGAATTTCAAACTGCCTTCGGGGCATAGTGCATTAGTATTAGTAAAGCATTAAAAAAATACAAATAAGAGTATCAAAATTTGAATACCAATAGAAATGTCCAAAATTAATTAGATGAAACCTAGACATTTAAATTATTAAAAAAAATTCAAACCCTCTTCTCCTGTAAGAATGTCTCGTAGGCATAGTTGAGTTAGTTACGCTAGAACAGACTTATTGAAGTGGACAAGAGTCGAATTTCGACGAAGTCGAATTTCGACGAAGTCGAAACAATGTCCTCGTCCATCATAACCAACTGTAACTTCTCAATTTATCTTCTTATAGATGATCATGAAATCGACTATGCAAAACTACTAAGATGACAAATTTCACTTTTGGAATGCCCCATAGGTAACTAGAGGATAGCTCCTAATCAGCGACAAACCAAGATCAATCATCAGTCATAAAGGATAAAGAAGAAGAGAAGGGTAAGACACAAGGAGATGCTGCACGCATAGATGTGAGGAGAGAGAATCTTTTCTTAGCAGTGTGTCTAATTTTTTACTGACGGATTAAGCGAAGAAGAAGCATGGATGGCCCATTGAGAAACTGGTGGCCACACAGTGCCAAACATTTAATTAATTTCCAAAGGATACGAATCATTCATGCTCTTTCATGGCTTTGCCGAGCCAGATCTGGACAAGGCTCACTGGAGGGGAGGGTCCCCAGCAATTGGGCTTCAGGATTTGTTCTGGTGTTTTGTTTAGAGAATTCAGTTAATTAGGTAGCTGTTCATTCTCTAACTTCTCTGCATACACGTGTTTGTGTCTTCTCACATGAGAAAGGCCATTTGTTAGCATTGGCCATGCAAAGTTTCACACTTATGTTCTCGCCAAAAAGCTTAATATTTCACACCAGAGACAGCAATGGTTGGATCTTCAGTACGTGATTGATTGCACAAGAATGGGGAAGTAGGCTCTTGAAGAAATATTGTTACTTTTGTGACCTATACTAAAACTTAAGTATCAAAACTATCTTTAGGTCCACTATGTGGCAAACACTATACTTTGCATGATCAAGGATCAAAATGAAGCCTAAGCCTGCTAACACTAATATAATGTCAATTTTTACGAGGTATAAAAATATCAATCATATGATTCTCACGGATGTAGTTCAGTAGTAAAACACTTTGGAAAACAAATAAGAGAATCACAATTTGAATCCCAATATAGATGAATATTTTAAAGGTCGACCACTAAATGTGTACAAGTTGTGATTCGAATTTATCTAGTAGACGAACCAAGGAAGAAGACTGTCTATCTCCGAGACTAATATAATCGGGCGAAGCCTAAACACTAAATTATAAAAAAAATCAATTATATGTATGAAAAAACTAATTACTAAACCTAACATAGTGATGTTAATCGAATGAAATAATGAAGTGATGTTAGTTGGTTGAACTAAGTGATATTTATGATCAAATTGTAATTTTCATCTACACTTAAAGTTCTTTTATTGGTCTTTTTCTCCAGGTTTTCCTCACCTACCCCGTTGTGCTTGAGAATCCCACTAACTCTTATTGGCCTTCTCCATCTAGTAAGGTCCTTTGGGACTAGTTAGACTTTTCCATCTATTAAAGTGTAATGAAACTCATTGTCTGCCACAATTTCAGTTGAATTTCTCCGTTTGTTAATGTGTTAGACTTTTTCGTTCATCAACGTTTATTGGACTTTTTGGTCTGCCAAGTATTCGATTAATCTTGACATACTCGGACTCAACGCTTATTGAGTCATTATTACTCTTGCAGTTATCTGTTAAGTTCTCTACATTTGCATACTTGACAAACACATTAATGAACACAACATAGACCTAATTTAAACTTCCCTTATCAATTATATCAAAACATTCTAAATCTTACTCAACTACATAAGACATGATTGTATCAACAAGATAGAACAGTAGAGCTAAACAAGTTGGTCGATTTAGACAAGTCAGATGGGTCAGTTGGATGAATTAATTCATCCAGATGTGTTGATCAAGTCGATCAACTCAAATGAGTCAATCGTATCAGACATATCTATTAGGCAAATTGAAGTAGATCATGCAAGCGACACGAGCCAAAAAATTATTTATGTAAAGATATAATTTGCATCTAAATATATTCCTTATATAATCTCAATTAGAATGTGGCACCACTAGGCAACTCTCATATGGAGTGTGTGCTCATTCAAGGCCTATAAAAGAGGAACTAAAGCCATCTAGAGGCCATCTTGTAGTTTGCTAATAAATTAGTCTTAACTTTTCTCGACTTTGAACATCTCTATGAAACATACTTTGACCCTTCCTCTACCAAACTCTCACTATCACAACTAATAATCCAACAAAACCTAACTTGGACAAAAGCTTGCTATTTAAGTCTAAGCAATACTAGTGCAGTCAATAGATTTCTCTCTCTTGTGCTTTCGACCATAACAGAAAGACACAAGCATTTGAGAAATCACATAGTTCAGATCTTTGTGAGGCATCAGACTCCCAATTTCAACTGAAACAAAAAAACTACACTGATGAATGACATACTAGACACCAAGAATGAACAGAAAGACAAGCTGCACTGCATGCAAATGTACTAAAAAATGCAATGCCAGGATTGTAACAAATAACAAAAGTTACAGTTCTTGAATCCTGAATACTCCAGGCAAGGCAATGCCGGCTCGTCACAGATAACAAAACTGGTTATTTTGCAGCAATGAGCAAACTCTGATGGAAGTGATTCTTCCTTGCATGAATCTTGATGCGTATGAAGAATAAAGATCATAACGATAAGAAGAGAACAAGTTGCACCAATAATATAATAAACACAGAAATAGCACTAACCGAGTAATTTCCTAAGAAGAGAAGAAAACAGAGAAGATCTAACAAGGGAACGAACACTCTAACAAGATGGTATTAGTGAAGAAGCAGTACCTTTAATGTGGCATAGCTAGTTCCATTGGATCTCTTACGTGCTCCCTCTCCGCAACAAGATGGGAAGAACTCAAATTCCCCCAGACCTCCCCGAGCCAAGCCCCAGTTCCATCCTCACCTGCAATATCATATGCTCATTCTCCAATTTCAACCTTTCATTCTCCAGCCTCAGTCTTTCAAGCTCCCTGTCCTTCTTGCTGCGAAATCTCTGCCACTTGAAGTGTCGCTTCTCCAGTTCCAGTGCTTCAGCCTCAATCTCTATTCTGTCCTCTTTGAGCATCAAAGCACGTCTCTTGAACCACTCCCTCTGCTCCCATGGTGATCTAGTTGTGTCATGAAGCACTGCATCAATCTCAAGCCGGAAATTCTCCACCTCCCACTTTCCCACTTCCTCGCTTCCTTCGTCATTGTCATCCTCTTTGTCTTCATCTTCACCCTCATCGTCGACGTTACCTCTACCATCCCTTATAGAAGTGACTTTGGGTACTTGGCTGACTTGCAAACCAACATCATGGCAACTTGGTGTCCTCGGCCCATTGTGATATGCGCACATCTCCTGGTAAAAGAGGTGCTTCGAGCTCAAGATCTTCCTCGCATCATCCTTCGCTTTCGGAGATAAACGGGGCATGGAATCCAAAAGGAGTGGATTCTCCACGACCTTGCAGGAAGTTCCCCATCCAAGGATCTCGTTCAGCCTCTTGAATCTCTTGTTGAGGTCATTGAACTTGTCCTCGCACTGCTGGGGAGAGACATAGCAGCCCTTCTCCAGCATCAGCTTCGAAACCGTCTTCCACTTGCCCTTTTTCTGTAAGGAGGCTCCGTGCTTCCTCCTCGCCGCCAACGAATCCACGGCGCCATCTTCGTGATCGCCGACGTACGCCACCACCGAGATGAGCAGCCGCACGACTTCGTCAGTCCATTTCATACGATGCCAAGGCGAGACCTTTTGGCCTCCGCCAGCCCGGGAGTCGGTCAGAGAGCGAGGTTCGTGGCCGTTTTCGTCGCTGGCGTGGAAATGGTCCTCGTCGTCGCTGTTGGCCACTCCGGCGGACGAAGGGGCAAAGAGAGAGGCCATCTGGCCGCCGTAGTCGAGTCCGGGATGGAGGTGGAGGTGGTGGTTGACGGAGGGGTCGAGATCGAAGATCCCAGCGACCGAGCAAGGGAGCAAGCCGCCGCCGAACATCGAATTGTTCATGACCTCTCTCTCTCTCTCTCTCAGAATTGCCGATAGCAATCATAAACGCATCGAAATCCCTAGGATCGAATGATTTAAGAAACGGCAGGAAGAACTGGATGCAACCGCAACGTCACCCTGCTAAGGAAAGGGGGCTTTGTTTATTTTTTTTATACAAATTACTATATCAAGCACTCAACGTTAAAAAGAAAATATATATATACTCAAAGCATCTAATTTTAATATTTAATAAAAAAAGGTAAATTTATTTCTGGACCGAGCGGCTAACTCCCTCTACAGCACCTCGCTGGGGTTAGCTTGAGCGGCGAAGAGGACTAGGAAGAAGGGTCCTGTAAGAAAGAAGCACGTGAGATGGAGGGCCAGAGGGATTCCCTGGCGCGACCACTCCGATGCTTAAGTTAGCGGCTGGAGAAGAGGATGGGAAGCGGAAGATGGAAAGGAGTTCCAGAACTCGTGTGCGCGTACCTTCTCCAGCAAGATGCTAACCCTTTAAGGGAGGAGAAAACGTTGTGTCACGTCCAAGACGTGATTGGGGTTTCATCACCGTTAAGAAACGTATCCTGAGGTGTATCAGGGGGCGTGTTCAGAGGGATGGTGCAACTGGCGAGTATGTCCCATCGCTGACTTGCATTAAAGAAAGAGTCACATCAGGCACGTGCCCCCTTATGAGGGGTAGAGGAGAGGACCCAGAGAACATTCGTAACGAATGAGGGACGGAGTGGTCCTTGGGAAATGGAGAGATCTGAGATGTCTTTTCTGATAGGACTTGTCGAGTGAGGTAAGGGTACCTGTGAGCTAAGAAGTTCGAGAAGCCTTATCTTTGAACTGAAAGGGAGGTCAGTTCGGAATTGGATTAGGAAATAGGAGAGACCTAAGCGGAGTTTTACTCCGAGCCGAAGTGGGGCTCGGCTCGGAGAGAGGCCTCGTTCCCGTACCGAAGAGGGCTTTAGTTCTGAAACAGAAAAGAAGTGGAGTTCGGCTCCTAGCCGAGGTGAAGTTCGGTTCGGCAAGTGCCCCAGTATCCTAGTCGCGGTGGAGTCCGCATCACCGTGAGGCCATGGATCCGAGCCGCAGTGGGGCTCGTCTCGGCTTTGAGACAGTTAACGAGGAGAGGCTGTTGGACTTGGTATTTGTCCACAGGGGTTGAATAAGTGAGTTACCAGAGGCTTGGACCGGGGGTTCGCTTACTTCACACAACCCCATGAATGTGGCTAACCCCATTGCCTCTTCCGACTTGGCTAACCAAAACCTGAATCCTTACGCCCATAACAGAAACTAAAACGAATAATATATCTTACCATATTATCCATGATATATTATATATGACAAGTGAGAAACTATAATTTGTTTGAAGGTATTCACTTTGGCATAGTTTATCTTTTCAGGAGATCCTTAGATATTTATTA
>JBBMKF010121782.1:8057-39022 GCA_037834155.1 Curcuma caesia
TCTCTAACATGTTGTGTGTATGTTTAATCTTTTACAAGTTGTAGATTCTCTCTATGATTGCAAGAGTGAGGTGATTGCCCTGGGTTTATAAGATTCAAAGCAGAAATAGGTATTTTTAAGACAGCTTGATTATCAATTATATTTTATCTCGAAGCATGGTATTGCAAATATTTAGATCATTAGATGTCTTGGGTGTCTCAGAAAAAATTACACTTCCAATTTCCTTGTAGATGAAGTAGTTTATAATGTATATATCTGGGAAAAAAGACCAATTGTTTTACTGTATGGTAATTTTCTTGTTTCTCTTTGGGAAGCACATTGAAAGGTTCTACGGATGTCATATTGTGATACAGATTTCAATGGGGTTGTAGTGGTATTAACCTATTTAGAAAGAACTGAACACGAAGAGTGGGCAAACAGGTATCTTAATGTTACCTTCCGTTGATTTTTTGCACTTGCTACTTATTTTCTTGCACGCATCACACACTGCTTTAGCTTTTTACTGGTTTAGTATTGTTGATAATTTGGACCACTGCTAATACTTGCCTTATCCATTCTTAATCTACTTTTGATTTCCTATTGCTTCCATTTGTACTAGAAAATTTCCAACTTATATGAATAGGATGCTTTTGAAACTTACACTCTTGCATTGACAGTTTCGGAAAGCAGCGAAGTCTCAAGACGATAATGTACTTCTAAATGTTATGGCTGCTTATGGTACGGTCTCTGGTTCATGCTTGTCTCTTTGTCGTTGAAGGTGAGGATGTGGATGAAGCGTAATTGGCAGTGAAGTTGATAAGCTTGAATCAGAGATTCAGAAGATTGTTGCTGGTATTAGACATGTTGATACAGAGTCACATAATCCTGAAGCAGTTCTCTCGGTTCCACACAAGTCTTGACCACATGAGTTTTTTTTCCTCATTTTTTTACTATATTTCATGACAAATCTAACTCTTTTATGTGAGAATTTAAAATTTCATTTCTTTAGAGGTCATGTTTTGGTGCATAGCTGTGTAAATTGGTCATAGATTTTTTTATGGGGGGAAAAAGAAAAATTCATGACTTTTTTTGTCTATGAATTATATTTATTTATATTGGATCCATTTTGAGCGATGGGGGGAATCAAATGACTTTACGTCTATAACAAAGTGCACATACTCCATGTTATCTCAAGTCGTGGTCGGATCTTAGATTTGTCTAAAGAGTAAGAAAGAAGAAATCCTCGATTGCATGTGATATGTCGGACGCCTGTGGCAGCATATTCGATCCACATTATAGCGTGCGTAGTGCAGAGACATGGTTCATTTAGAGCGGTGGTCTCCTGAATTGTTTTAGATTTAGAGCTAGACAATCAAAACCATGTTTTGACTCTTCCTCTACAGCAGAACGTTTTGTCCTCACTTCTGTCTCCACTCCTCTTGCTTCAACTTTTTTGACTTGTTCCTTCGAGCTGATACATTGTGTATGGATCTCACTGCGAGATGTCCACCGCTATTGACTAGCCGAGGTTCTCTCTCTCCAAAAACAAAAAGGAACAACAATAGAGGGTTTGACTGCGCGCACACATGTAAATTTTTAAACTCCGCACATAAAAAAAACAAGAAAGAAAGAGAGAAACGTTAATGTTTCTGTACAACGATGAGAGGGTTTGACTTCACACTGGTTACAATGCAACATGACATTAGTAAGCCACACTCCCATCTAATTTGCACCAGCTCCTATAATGTATATATTCTTGTGCATGTGTAAAGTTGATATGAAAAATTAGACACCCCTAACTTTTCAATGAATAACTGATCATCAGAATCCAAATCGACTATCCATGTTAATATTTAAGTACAAGTTTGGCAAAAAAAAAATATCAAACAGTTGTGAATTCCATTAGTAGATTCCAAGATGAAATTGAAACGACACTGATGAGATTGAATGGGTGGTGGTCACTGTCCACACAACACAATGACGAAGCTTCAAGCCAATCCCAAAATGAGATTGACTGGGTGGTCACTATCCGCACAACGTAACACAATGAAGAAGCTTGAAGCTAAGACAATCCCAACTAAGAACGACCATGGCCCACCCTAAGGTTGATCCCTTAGCTCCTAGTGCTAATTCATTGCCATCATAGCTGAGGCTTGCTTGTCTATTTTAAAGACGTCCTTTTTTCCTTTAGATGTGGGAGCACATATATACATGTCAAGACATTCAAGGTCGCCACTTATGGCAGATGTTAATCAAACTATGCGATCGACTTTATGGTAAACCACTGGATGACCTTGTTTATTTTTGAGACTGGGAGGTAAAGGTGGTGAATCTAGCTTAGGGTGCATTTGATAGGATGCATGGAAGAAAATGATTCATTCCCTCTATGATTTTGTTCGATGTTTGGATGAACAATTTGAGGTTAATTAAGTGATCCATTCCATGGAATGGCATTACATTGCACTACTCATCCTATACTTTAGAGGTGAAAACTTCATTTCACCAATATTAGATATAATACTTATTAAATAGTAATAATCATTTAGTATCGTGATACTTTAGTTCATGAGTGTATCACCCCCTTGAGCTCCTTTTTGATGCCTTCCATTCATGTCATCACATGCTAGCTATATATATAGCCGATCACTCGAAGATAACTTATACTAATTAACCTCCAAGGGCAGGACTCTAATTCTAACCCTTAGAACCTTATCCTCATCAAGGACTGTTTCAACTTGAATACAAGAACAACAAGCTTTTCTATAAAGTTGTAAAACTTAGGATTTTAACACAAGATTTGCATTTCCACATGCCAACCCACCTCTTTTTGCAGTATATATATTTTTAGTTTTGTCCTCTGAAAAACCGCAAATCAGCTCATTTTCTTGTAATAATTTAATTATATGCAGAGAATACTTCCGAACAAATATAATATTAAAGTGTTATCGAGTGATTACAAAGAGATACACGATATGACAAGAGAACAAGACGAGTCTGTGACTAAAGTGATCTGATTGCTGAAGCTGATCATTTTCATCTATTGTTCACATTAACCCTTCATATCAGATGCAACAAACAATCGAAGTTTGTCCGAAAATAGTTCCAAAAATTTAAAGAAACATGCATGCAAATGTGTTATCTTTAATTCATAATGATTCTTCAAAAGGGTGTGATCAGGGATTGACACTATTTGCTGTGATGCATGTACCACTATGTTGACCTGTGTCAGATCATGTGATCTATTTGTCAGGGAAAGTACTAAAGAGAATAAAAATATATATATTAGTACTGAACTGCTAAGCTTGATAATACAGGATGGATCCATCAGTTTTGCCTGCAATATTTAGACAATTACAAAAAAAATCTTACAAGATTGTGTAGAATGCAATCTAGATTGTGAAAATACAGTGAAGCAATTAAGATATATGAAGCATGGCAAATCTTCTTGTTGCAGGGTAAGAAATAAGCATATTACAATACTTATTAATGAGTGAAAATAATGATTCTAGTCATCAAAGATTCAGAGCTCATGCATGGAAAGGATTAATGAGGTGTGTTAAGCATTCATGTATATATATCTTTTCAAGCTTTGTTTAAAAGGCACAAACAAAGAGATCGAGTACAAGCTACGTTAGTTAATATCTTGGAAGAAAAATACACGGAAATTCAATAAAAGTAAAGGCGAGCACTGAACTTGTCTTCCTACCTAGAACTGTAAAAAAGCTACAATAAGTTCAAGATCTGCTCATAAGTTTGAGTTTTAAAAGAAAAGACAAAGGAAAATCTGCGCATTTGAATTGATCGAAACCGAAAGGTAGGAAGATAGGAAAGGCAGAACAAAATTTTAAGAGAGTCTAGATACTACAAAAATAAAGAAAAGGGAAAAGAGTAAGCTTTAACAAAAATGAAGTAAAGTAGTACTTTAGTAGAAAGAGCATGGATCGGAGATCTAAGTATTCCATCTTGATTAAGAAATGTTTACTTCACCCACTGCAAAGATTAATAAATTAAACTGTGGATGGAGGAGAGAAGGGGGGAAAAAAGAGAAAAGAAAGGTTAAGGCAAGATCTCTTGAGAATCTAATGATAAGGTAATGATGAAACCTTTTGCCACTCCAACAATCCTGTCAGAGAAGAAGAACAAAAGATACGTTGGTCAAGATCCACCATCATTACACCAATCAGTAGTTTCCCTTCATCCTATAAATCTAACCTAATCTTGAAAACCAAGAAAAATCATCAAACCAACTGACTAAACAAAATCCAAAAAGAAGGAAAGTGATGAATCATATCCACGTACAGATATATGCATCTAACAAACCTGAGTTAACCAGTTATCACACGGCATATCTTGAGGGAGATGTATGGAAGCAACTATTGGGGGGAATGAAGCCTGGTCCGAGACCCCAAAGGTGTAAGATTTCAGAGGCCACAGAGATGCCTCGAGCCAGACAACATTCCCCTCAAAGGCAAAGCTTCCTAGCTCTCAGTTCATTTTCTTCTTCTTTCTTCTCCTACTTTTTTTTTTCCTCCCTGAAGACTCGGCTTGCAATCCGGAGAGGATATAGAGAGGTTAAACCAGAGAGAGAGAGAGAGAGAGAGAGAGAGAGAGAGGGGTGATGATAGGTGAAATGATTACCTGTTGCAGAGGGGGAGAGGGGGGAGAGAGGGATAGATAGTACATGGTGTTGGTGTTTGGAAGGGGGAAGATAAATAGCAATAAAGGAGGGGAGATGGAGGAAGAGGCGAGAGGAGTAATGACAAAATAAATTAAGCAGCAGGTGGCCCAACCCTACAGCTGGGTCTCAGATCACCACCAGTAACTACTGCGAAGGAGAAAGAATGCCATGCACAGAATCAGTTGATCAACTCGTTTCAATTCATCTTGATCATGGCTCTATCACAGAATTAGAATCCATAAGCAAGCTAAGACAGGGTAATTTTTTATTATTATTTTACTTCACTTATTTTTTATCAAACTTTCTCTGTAAGTTGCACCACTGCACCTGCGAAGAAGACAGTGCGCTATAAATGCCTGCCTAATCTCGGCAGACAAAGGATCGAGTTCCTGCATGGGCAAGTTGGGCCTGGCCGGTTTCACCGGCGACTGCTCCGGCCCAAGCCAACCACTGTAACATCGCTGTCGTTAATTCATCGTCGACGATCGAGCACAGCACGGTGGATGGGACTGCGATTGAACATTAACATGCATGAATATAATATAATGGTGTCGCTGCTATTTAATTTGCTCTCTCTCCGAGGACCGTCCAGGCTTAATTAATGAATGGCCTTCACGTTCCCACCCTACTGCCATTTATTGCAGATTCTTTTCAGTGTCGTATATATTACACGTTCATAAGATAACAAGCGTCGATGTTGGACTCGGAAAGGGTGCCAAAGTTGAGACAGATCAAACAATTAATACATCACGACTGTATAATATATGCTAGGTAGCTGCAGTCCATGACAAGTACTGGATTGAGGTTCATAATTTCTTAATCATATATGTTCATCAGTAATTTGCTAATTAACTCCGACAATCCAAACAGATAATTAAGGGAGAGTAGTGAGTAGGTTTAGCTTTGGAGCAAACAAGAATGCCCGACAATACCTTTGTAATGAGTGCTTGACTGTCCCTACTTGTTGTTACATATTAAGTTAGCTACATTGGCTTCATCTGATCAGCAACTATATGTGTAACTTCAAGTCTTCGACCACAATAGCTAGCTAGCCTCGACTTTATCTAATTAATAAATATGCATGCAGTCATTAAATTTTACCTGCATTCTGCATTCTGCATGAATAGACAGCCATGCATGAAGAGTACTAAATGACTTCGATGCATGCGTTACTGAAAAGCTTGCTTGCATATATGCATGTATACATGGCAATGCAATGGTCACTTGATAAAAAAAGGCACATTAATTATAGAATTGTACGATCGGACTGAGACTCTAATGACAATGATTAAATCACAATCGAGACTAAGTAATATAATGCTGAGTAAAAAAATAGAGATTAATAGGTGGAAAGGTGGGACACGAGGTGGGATGTCCTTTTCTCTCTTGGTGTCTTCTTCTGGCCCCTGGCTGGGGCTGGGAATCCACACCCACAGCTAGCAATGCGTGCTGATGCCTGGAAAACTGCTCCACTTTTTGATCAAAGTCGTCGTCTCTCCATCCCTGTAATTCACCAGTGTCCGTCGTTTGAGGAGAAGCCAGTGGGAGCAGTTGAAAAGCTCATAATTCAACACCACAACCACAAACTGTTAATATATATATACTCTTTTATATATATATACACACACACAAATGCATGCAGCAGAGTTATTATATATATTATATATCTAAATGACAATAATACAGCATATATATATATACATACAACACCATTTAACTACTGCAGCTAGCTAGCCTTGAATCAATGGAAGCTCTTAATTGCCTTTGTAATTTATGAATATCTATCTGATATGGAGTGCATTAATTGAATAGCAACTAGTAGATCGATCGATGCCTGCTCGGCTCGCTCATGGTGTTCTGCGCCGTGGGATTTTGCGCTTGCAATAACTTAAAAAGACAGGGGGGCCGTATAGTACTATTCCTAGAGAGAAATGTGTTCATGCAATGCTAGCTGTGAGTCAGGCATATATCCTTAAGTTTAATTAACTTAATGCGAGGAATATATTTTAAATTATATATAGGGGATCGATTCTAAAATTTAATTGAAAATAAATAAATATAAATAATCAACAACATCGACCTTTTAAGTGTGCATCTACCTTTCCTTCAATTGTTTTCCTACTCATGTCCTTTGCATTTGTTTTGTCGAGGGGAAATTCCAATGTCACCCTTGCCTAGCTATAGCTTACGATGGATGACCGACCGAGAAGTTAACCGGCTTTCGTTATCACACTTAAAATTCAGTCTCATATCTCTATAGTACTTTAAATTTTTCGTCTTCGTTCAATGTCATCTTTTAGATATATGGATACTTGTGAGCTTGCACTTGTGGGGTTGCAAGGTGGTCCTGTGGTCCTAGCTAATAATCGTAAAGTGGATGTGTTATTTGTAAAAGTTACTGAAGTTTAGGAGTTCTTCATGGGGTTGTTATTGGTCACTTTCATTCAAAAAATGGTTAGCAAGGAGTTTCTAAAAGGAAAACCACCATATTATAATTTCTTAGAGATTTTATTTAGCATATTTGTGTCAATGTAAGTTGAATTGTTATCTAATTGTTCATCAAGGAGATTTTGAAAAAAGAAAAAAAATCTCTTTGATGAACATCTAAAGCTCTTTGTTCTATATTGTTGGTTTTTCGATGTCAATTCTTGACGAAACTGAGGACATCAAAGAGATTTTTGAGGGGGAAATTCAAAAATCTATGAGTTAAAATTAAATAAATCAACCCTAAAACAATTGCATGCTCTATCAAACTGAGTCAAATTATAATTAACTTGATCCATCATGTCTAAGCATCCAAAACCACTACTAAACACGAGGCAACCATGCAACTTGATTAGTTTAATTAATTGATTCAACCTCACATTTAACCTTTAAACTCTAATTAAACACGAGACATCCATCATCATCATGAAATACTTATAAGTTTCTAAACATGCATGCACAATTTGTTCATGTCATTCTACATGAAAAATATGTAAGTAGTTAATTAACACTTATATGCATGCATATGTAAATTTAAGAGAGAAGTATTATTTCCTAAACTTCTAGTGGATCGAAAAATAATTACCTAATTAGTTAATGAAAATAGTTAGGATCATGAGCTACTTGTTCATCATGGTGTTGTGGTCCATATAAATAGGTCACCATGGGTACAACCCAACTAACAGTAGTAATATTTGTACGTTTCCAATTTATCTTTAAGAATTCATCACTAAGTAATGAATGTGCTCTATTCTTAATGTTTTTTATTACAGTTGAAAAGTGTCATAAAGATCTTAGAAATTTTTATTACAATTTAAATTATCCGAAAAGACTGAAATTATAATTAACTTTGTCATCAAGTCATTATTCTAAACATTTATATTAAACTTCTCAAATATTACTTTTAAAACAATAAAAAAGGAAATTTATGAATTATTAAAATATATTCCTTTAAATGTTGTTTTTTTTTTATGCCAACAGTTCTGAGACTGGAATCGTGTGAGATAGCCAACAGGGCTCTGCCGCAGCTGCATTGAGTTAAATTATCATCATCTACCATATAAAAATATGCACGTTTGCTATTCAATGTACGCATCCCACCTCTTAATTAGATCACAAATAATTGAGTCCCATGATTTCATGTCTCTCCATTTTATTGCTAACATGATTATACAACTGCAGATGCTTCATTAATAATAAAACACAGATTATGAATTGAAATGCTAGTGCCAATGTCTGGAGAAAAGGCATAAGATTCCCTTGGCGAATCGATTCTCATTTACATCAACTCTTCTGGAAAAGAAAACATATTTTTCACATCAGAGATTATGTGCATACGCAAAAGCAATTTGATTTCCTAAACTCTTCTCAAAAGATAAATATTAACTACATGTCATAAAGAACAATGGCAGAGTTTGATGATGTTCTTCGTTTGCTCAACACTAAAAGGATCTAGGGAACATAATCACTTCAAATAAGTGGATGAAACCCACAGAAGAATGTAGCTTAATACGGATGTGCTCACTTCCAAACTCCTGGGACCCTGGAGTAATGGCGGCATTACAGAGACCATCAAGAACGTGCCCAGCAGCCATGAAGATATGAAAGCCCCAACCCTGAAGGATCAAGCGTTAATATTAATGAGAAAAGAAATCTAGTAAGAAATCAATGACAGTCATTGTTTTCAAAAATAGATGCTTGCGCAACTTTAAAGGTGGTGACATAAGCATATGAGTTGAGAAAACAAACATGAGATTTATATAATCCTGTGTTTCTTTCAGACGTGATCAAGAACTTGGTTTCTGTTTGAGTACAAGTTGCAAAAGGTTTAAATAGGGCAGTGATTGATTTGCAACTAAGCAGCATTTTTTTTTTGTTCCTTCATTATTTTCACACAGTTCAAAGCAAAATAATCAAGTTTGCCAAAAATGAGAATGGTGATTTTGGATTGATTGAAGATCTCAAGGGCACAAAGGAATTTCAAGGTTAGAAGAAATAAAGGATAACACTTCCAGGTTAATATGTTTAGAAAAGGCAAGCCTTCTGCAATAGTAATTCACCAGCTGACTAATTTTGTGAACATGGGTCCATGCAAAGAGGCAAGGAGATTAACCCCGTCACGTTACCTTCTAATTTAAACAAACTGTTTTCTTTCAATAGAGAGATTCACCAAAATGAAACTGGAAGATTCTGGAATAAATCGATGGTTTTTCAAATTTCACTTCCTCACTCTCATAATTTCATTTTCTTCTACACACAAAGTAAAAGGTTGTTGTTCAAACATTGTCTGAATACTTGCAGAACTCATTTCATCCTCAATTAACCAACATCTAAGTAGGTAGCAGCGACATGTAGGATCAAATAAAATCCACTTGATGCTACTCAACTAGGCTTTCTTCACCATCAGATCATAGATACAACATATGGTGATTGAGGATTGAGTTTTTCTTTTTTCTTTTTTACTTTCAGTGCTAAAAATTTATAGTGAATTATGTTCGAATGTTTATGCTTCCCCTATATTTATTTCTCTTTACTTTTTCTCACTGTCTCATTCTTTCAATAACTACAACACCAGATAAATGCACAAGCTAATAGATAAATCATGCAGGAATCCACAAAATCAAGACATTGAAGCATACCCGTATAAGAATGCTCGCAAGCCACTCTTAAGTCTTTCATGTATGAAATATATTGTTGCTATTAGTGAAATGGCCACTTGAAGTGTCGGCCCTTCCTCAGTGGGAAAGAGAACTGTGAGTACCCCAAGCACAATAAAGGCTAAGGCTGTCTTTAAGATGACTTTAGTGGATGGAGCTTCAAATCTACTTGTCACAGCTTTATATACTGGGGATTGAGTAATATCTCTAACTTTCTTGTCTAAATTTAGTTTTGGTCTCCTCCTGTTATATAAGCTCTGCATGATGATCTTATCATAAGCGGATTCAATTGCATCGACACTTGGCTTATGTCCAGAATATTTTTGCACCAAAAAATTTCTAGCAGCTTGAATTTCTTCTTCGGATGCTTCTCTGCTTATCCCAAGCCGCTTATATGGGTCCTTTACATGAATCCTAGTAAAAACAGCTGAAGCAAGAAGTATCAAATATTGGCTGAAAAGTGTATGACTGTTTAATCAGAATTATAATTTTACAAAGTAAGCAGTAATACAGACAAGCTGATGGAACATAAACCCATGACACGTACAATAAGGAACAACTGTCTGTCATACATCAGTAATTCAGAACCAGAGGCAGGAAGGAAAAGAAATAAGGACAATCTGATAGAATGGAAGCCCACCATCTCTAAATCACAGTTCAAAGAATTGCTGCCAGTATTGATATTTGCCAGTTCAAAAACCATAATATCAATCATATTGCTCCAACAGAGCCAGCAGAAATAATTTCAAATACTATCATGTTACTTAATTAATAAAATACAAGTTACTTATTACCCATGAAAAATTTGAAATCTTAAATCACTAATAAAATTTAGAAATGAATTGTTGATGTCACATAAAATATAGTAAAACAGGGGATTTTACGATTTAAATTTGAATTATTTAATGACTATGAAGAAGAAATAAGTAATTTATCTATAACATAAAATTTTAATATCTTAATTCAAAAAATAACAACTAAAAACATATAGGATGAAGAGATAAACTAGAGTATAATATCATTTTAATAATTGAAGAATCAACCATTAGAAACTGTGGAAGGAAAAAAAAGACTTCAAACGCACTTCCTATGAGAAAAGGGAACATAGACAGAAACAAGGTGAGTGGAAGATTGCTCCAGTGTCAAGTTCTCTGTCTCCTTTAGCAGAAAAAGGGTTGAGAAAAAAACTTTCTCCAATTTTTCTCTATATGATTTCGTGTGTGGAAGACTCACTTTTGCTTGGAATGGAGCTCAAATCTGACCTTCGAAAATATGAAATTATCCAAAATATATTTTGATTTATGTTTTAGACAAATAAAATTTGCAATTTAGATTTCCCTTTCAGAAACAATCAAATAGAACCTTCTCTCCATGGAAACCAAAGCTAGGGAAACAATTCCTAATCATTCCTATGAACTTTAAACTTCCCACTTTCTATCCCTAATTGTTTCCTTTCCTCCTCGTAGAAACAGGACCCTAATATCTAATTGTTCTACAGGGAATCTGAATAAGGCATTGCTTACTGAGGCACAATCCTAAATGGTATGTAATCAAATACTGAAGAGAGAAATACTTTCTAAAGTCATGTCTTCCGACATCCATTTTTTGATCATTCCTGCACTGTGTAGCCCAAGTAGCAATATGTGGAACGTCTGAATTTCAGTGAAAGTCTCACTCCAAAGCTCCATCCACAATAGAATTTGTTGAAATCCTGCATCCTGAGCTCCATCACCTTCCTCCATCTAGAGCACTAAGGATCCTTTCTGAACATCCAACTTGGACCATCTTTTGACTCATTTCCGTGCCAATGCTGCCTCAGTTTTGCTAGAACTTGATTATTCCGTCTAACATTGGCTTCATTCCAAGTAATTCCTTTTACACATTGGTTCAAGTTGGTGAGGGATTGATTATTTCTGATTGTATCTCATAGCCCTTAGTAGTGTGTCAAATCATTTAATTTCAAATGGGATTAGATGTGACTAAAAAATTCTTCTTCAATTTTCTTATTATATTCATAAATAATTAATCTATGATCGTGTAAAGTACTTGAAAGTAAAAAATAAAAAATCTGTGATGTTACTATGCAAGCACATACAACCAGAGAGGTAAACACTGGAATTGGATAGATTGGGACAAGTATTGGGAGGATTATCCCTGGAATTTTAATCCTAGTCAAAATACTAATTGAGCAAGGAAGTTTTTTATAACCTCCATCAGTTATAGTATTGTTAATGGGAATTCCTCAAATTGGCTGGAATGAAACGAGGTCAATCGTATGTAATATAGAGACTCAAAATCTTAAAATGACTGCTCAATTATTAGGCCCAGTTGCTGCCCACTAGTTGCTAATAGTCATCTTTTGTTCCCTGTGATTATCAAGAGTGAAATTTGACCCTACGGCACTAATTATCTCCCGAGATTTGAAGTTTCTTATGAATCAGTCTAATCTTATCTTTATGATTCAGGAAAAGTAGAAGATATTAAGGAAGCTTCTTATTCATCTTGAGTAATCATTTTGTAATCTTCTTCAAAAGAAACTATTTACCTCAGAGAGAGTGAAGAAATTACAAATTAGTCAGCTAATACCTGCTAACCTCAGAGAGAGTGAAGAAATTACAAATTAGTCAGCTAATATCTGATCCTTGGGTAGCAGCTAAATGGATCAAATCTTGTCATATTGTAAGATGACTATGTCAATTTGGAGCCTTTGACAGACTGGATTGAAATTGACCCCTGATCCCGAAAGTCACCTAGTGAGGATTGGATCAATAGTTTTCTAGGCGCACTCAGTCAAACCAATGGATTGAAAAAGCTATTATGAACAATAACTTTTTTGGTATAGTCAGAAAAAACTCCCAATGGATTCATAAAGCTATTATAACTAATGACTTTTTTGGTATAGTCAGAAAAAAAACTCACAACTCAGGTTGGCAGCTATAACCCATTCCATTTTTTTTGAAATGTATTACTCGCACGACAACATATGCTGAAAACAAATTGTCTAAGGTGAATAAGCAGAGAAATCCTATCAATTCAAGGTGGGATAGATCCAATCTTAGAAGGGCAAATGGATAATGTAGCTATATACATTTAATTAAAATCACAAAGGAGTTGCAACATTCAAAAAACAGTGTAATATAAGGAGAGATTTTGGTAGACCAAGAGACAGTTGCGGGAGCAAACTCACCAATAGAGAAACATGTAAAAAAGAAACCAGACTCCAAGTTGTGGATATCCTGAATAGGTAAACATGACCCATCATGGGTTGTAGGACACAAGCAATAATAATTTTACTATGTTTAAAACTTTCAATGTGCATAAGGAACCAAATTGCACATACAAATGAATTACAATTTTCTTGAGGATAACAATTTTTGTTGCTTTTCGCTTTCAAATTGGACTTATCAGATGAATCGACGATTTACCAAAGGGTGCATGTAGATTTAGAAAATTCTCAAATCACACACCATACTTTAAAAAAGATCAAAGGGCGCACTGATTTACGATGACCTTCCCGTTCTATCCCTCCCGTCAATATTAACTTTCCACATGCCGATTTCCAAAGCATGTCACATTCAAAAAATTTAATATAAAAATTATTTATATGGTTTGGATGTATGCAACCTCAATATCTATCTCTTTCCCTCTCTCCCTATTCGTGGAAAGCAAATCTCTCTCATATAAAAATTATTTCTATGGTTTGGATGCCTGCAACTTTAACATCTCTCCTCCCTCTCTCTCTCTACTCGTGGAAAGTAAATCTCTTTCCCTTCTTCTCTCACCTGTCGATTTATACAACTCGAATTTATTTTTTTAACTTAACTATTAAAATCAAAACAAAGATTTGACATCAAATCTACCTTCTCCAAACTCTACTCTTTCATGAGATTGCAAATTCGCAAAAATCCAAATAGTCTAGATACATCAGTGGATTTCGGTCAAAATCCACTGTTCTTGAAGTGGCAAGGAGTCCAAATGTAACCTTTACTATTTTCTAGCTTCCCTAGTAGTGTCAAAGAGAAAAAAATTTTCAGTTAACACGCTTGAGCTGACAGTTAGCATAATACTAGAACACCTCTGGGGAGTCATTTCAAAGTAATGGAGGACACATTTGGACTCCTTGCCATCTCAGAAACTCACAAGACCTGAAATTGGTGTAATCTGAGCTCTCTGAGTCAATCAACGAGTTTTGACCGAAACTCGACCTGGGCTATTTAAATTTCTACAAACTTGCACCCATCTAGTAGGATTGAGTGAGAGAAAAATAAATATGGTGTCAAACCTTGTTCTGATCAAGGGCCTGGTGTGGGGAGACCAGACCCAAGTTGGGTATGGTCTCCCTACACCAAGCATTTGATCAGAACCTATCAAGCCCAAGTTAGGTCTGATCTCACCATACCAGACCCTTGATTAGAACCAAGGTTTAAATCATATCTACCTTCCACTTATCGACCTAGAGAGCTCAGATTGCACTCATTTCAAGTCTTGTAGGTTCTGAGGTCGTAAGGAGTTCAAAAGTGTCCTCCATTACTTATTTCGAGTTCCCCAGAGGTGCTCCAGTATTATGTTGACTTTCAACTAAAATATTTGGGCCTAGTCTAGAAATCAAGACCACGTTAGGCCTGATCTAAGAGCAAACCAAGAATAAGTAATAGATGACACTTTTGGACTCCTTGCGACCTAAGAAACTCACAGGACGTGAAATGGATATGGTATCAAACCTTGATTCTGATCAAGAGCCTGACGTAGAGAGACCAAGCCCAACTTAGGCCTGATAGATTTTGCAAACTTGCACTCATCCAGTAGGATTGAGTGAGAGGAAGGTAGATATGGTGTCAAACCTTAGTTCTAATCAAGGGTCTGGTATGGGAAGACCAGGCCCAACTTGGGCCTGATAGGTTCTAATTAAGGGTCTGGTGTGACGAGGTCAATCCCTTGATCAGAACTAAGGTTTGACATCATATCTACCTTCCTCTCACTCAATCCTACCAAATAGGTACAAGTTTACAAAAAACCAAATAGTCTAAGTCCATCAGTAGGTTTCAGTCAAAACTCACTGATCGACCGAAAGATTTCATATTACACTCATTTCAGGTCCTGTGGATTTCTGAGGTCGCAAGAAGTCTAAAGGTGTCCTCCATTACTTATTTTAGGCTCTCCAAAGGTGTTCCAATATTATGCTAACTTTCAACCAAAGCGTTCTAGCTAAAGATTTTTTTCTCATTTGCACTATTAGGAAAGTCCAAAAATAGTAAAGGAGGGTACATTTAGACTCCTTGACACTTCAAAAACTCACATAACTTGGAATGAGTGCAATCGAAGCTTTCTAGGTCGATCAGTAGATTTTGACCAAAATCCACTGATGGACCTAGACTATTTGGATTTCTACGAAGTTGCAACCACATGAAAAAGTAGAGTTTGGAGAAGGTAGATTTGATATCAAATCTTGATTCTGATTTTAGTAGTTACATAAAATAAAATAAATTTGAGTTGTATAAATCGACAGGTGAAAGAAGAAGGGAGAGAGATTTGTTTTCCATGAGTGGAGAGGGAGGGAGGGAGAGAGATGTTGAGGTTGCATGTATCCAAACCACAGAAATAATGTTTATATTTAACGGAGAGAGATTTGCTTTCCACAAGTAAAGAGAGAAGGAGAGAAATGTTAAGATTGCATGCATCCAAACCATAAAAATAATTTTTATATTTAATCTTTTGAATGTGAGGCTTTGGAAACCAATGTGTGGAAAATTAATATTGACGGAAGGGGTAGAATAAGAAGGCCACCATAAATCAGTGCGCTCTTTGGTCATTTTCAAAGTACGGTGTGTGATTTGAGAATTTCTCAAATCTGCGTGCACCATTTGGTAAATTGCCGCAGATAAATAGCATTTTGAGCTCATCTTTTGTCCTACTGTCATTTTAATTTAATATATTACTTTGTCTGATAAAGGACAACTAGTTAACGATTAATCAGGGTTTAATACATAGATGTCTTTTGACCATGTGAGGGAGTGAAATATATCTGCTTCATAGTTACCCCAGAGACTGATAGTTGTACTTATCAAGAATTAATTGATCTGATTTAACAAGTTAAGTTAAATCTACTTGAATGAATGGAAAAGTTTATTATGATTTGATAATCCTAGCCTACTTCATACACAAACAGAACAGACTTGCAAATGTTGCATAATTCATGACAAAAATATATTATAAAACTTTAAAGACTTCTTACAAGGTGAATCACCAGGCGTATCACCGAAAGCTGCTCGCACCAATGTTTTAGCCAAGTGAGATCTCCTAGATACACATAATTTATCCATGGAAGTAGAATATTTCCTGCAACAAATGAGGCATCTTTATGCAAATACAGTGACAATTGAAACAAGATCAAAGTTTCTCAAACTATAATAACCATGAAGGCGTTCTAATATACCCGCCCTTAGAGGTAATAGGTCGAATCTTGTCCGCAAAACTTTGATTCAGTAGTGAAACAAAGCAATGCGACGAACTAGATGCTCCAGTCGGCACCTTGCAGTAGGGAACTCTCGTGGGATTGAACGGGAGACAATAGGCCGACATTTCTGGCAATTGCTGCAACCAATGGCAACTGGAAAAGGAGAGGCGGCGACGCCGCGACGAAGCAAGGGGAGCAAGCGGCCGCCGAGAGGGCTGCGAAGGAAAACAAAACCTAAGGCGATGCGCACGTGTATAAGTTTAATCAGAAATTTCACTTTACTCCTAAACTTTATTGATATTTTCAATCACTGCACGAGTTCAAAGTGTATTTCGGTGATTTTGAAATCATTATTTTTCTAAAAAAAATTGAAAGTGTGTTTCAGTAAATTTAGAAAACTATCAGCGTGTTTAGGTCAATTCCACAATTTTTTTTCTTTAAGACCAACATGAACCCACATCTCGTCCAATGGCTACATTGGGCACAACAGAGTCTGAACTGGTTTGATGCTTGGCACGACTGCACAACCAGGTCCCATCATTTTTTTTCCTCTATTTTTTAACCATCAAATGGATTAATTCTTTTTCTTATTGTCTTTCTTTAGTGGTAAATCTCAGTTAGTTTCATTGATTATCCTCATTGATTATCTCTGGAGTGATCGGTCCGACTCCAAGTGCACACAGCGACCAGCATCCTTTAATTGCGCTCCAAATACATTTTGAGGAAAATTTCAACAAATACGTCATAGTTGGAGATCGAATCGTAGATGTTTAGGTGACAATCTGAATGTCCTACCGCGGCACCATTGTCCCATGGATCTTTCTTTAGTGTTCTTGTTACAGGTTGTAACAACGATCATAATTACATTAATTCAAGCTTAACGTTCCTTCTCGATCTGAGTAGAGTACTCTGCAAACAATTGATGAGCAAATTGAATTGCAAATTGATGAACTAAAATAAACATATTTGATCAAACTTGTGGCTGCTCCGGCCACAGGGACGAATTAAGCTTTTCCAGCCGAAATTCCACCCTCCTCGCCGGCGTCCTTCCCCACACCATCGTCAGCAGCGCCGACCTCCTCACTATTTCCTGCGGCGGCGGCACCCTCTCCTGTCTCCTCCACTTCGCCGTCCTTCTCAGCGAGTGTATTGCACACGTATATAAAGTACACAATCAACACTACGGAGCATAAACCGATCACCACGGACGCCGGGATGACTCCTGCCATTACCCTTCTGCGTCGTCTAGTACTTCTCCTGTGTCTCCTACGCGAAGCGGCGGTCGAAGGAGGATTGGAAGCACTTTGCAGCAATCTCGCATTCGTAGTAGCAGATTCACCGCCGTTGGCGTCGTAGTGAGACATGTCCAACTGCCGCAACAGCCGAAACTTCCCCATCCCCGGAGGCGCAACGCCGAGGTGATTCCGGGACAGATCGAGCACCTCCAGGTGCGGCAGCGCTGCTTCCAGGCCGGTGCCGGCGTTGGTGAACCGGTTGCCGCTGAGGTTAAGCGATCACTTGAGGGGCGACGCTGGGAGCGAGAGGTCGAACCGGAGAGAGCCCCCGAGCCGGTTGTCGGCGAGGTTGAGGTGGTGGAGCATAGGCGCGGACCAGAAGATCGCGGGGATGGATCCGAGCAGGTTGTTGCCGGAGAGGTCGATGGTGCGGAGTGCGGACACGCGGCGGAGGTGCGTCCACGAGATGGCGCCGCGCCGGTGAGGTTGCAAGACGGGAGAGTGACGGCGGTGCAGTCGACGGTAGGAGACGGGAGTTGGAATCCGGTGACGAATCGGAAGGCAAGGGAGATGTGCCTGAGGTCAGACGGAGTGCAGGAGCTTGCTGCCGGAAGTGGGAGGAGGAGGAGGAAGAGGAGGATGCTGGAGATGGTGAAGGAATCGTCAGGGAGCTCCATTGAATTAGTGAATTCGGATTAAGGAAGGAGCTCGTGGAGCTTTTGTAGTAAACTTTGGTCAACATTCATGATTCATCATCAACTCAATTGCCAATCTGGATAGACTCTGCGTTTGGTAGAAGAGCCTTTGGTAGATTGCCCGACATTTGAAGTCAACTTTCATGAACGAAAAGGACCATTGGCCTTGATAGTCAACTTTGGCCGCCGCGTGACAACAAATAAATTAATTAGCAGATATGCAATGTCTTGTCTTTTATTATTATTTTTTCCATTTCCCCAATTAATTTAATGGCCTAGCAGTGCCAATAAATTTCTGTAAGCACCTTATTTTATTTAAATTATTAAACCGATTTATCTTTTTAAATTTTTTATGAAGGCCCAAATGCAGATGACCGATCTCCTTCAATTGCAACAATCACATAGCTAAACTTTGTGCTAGAAGAACAAAGTATTTTCTCAATTATGTGAACATTAGATACGATTTCTCTAAATCTAAAACAATAAAAATTCTATAAAATAATCGAAGATAAATTCACTCTTTTATGTTTCATAAAGAGTGATTCAGTTTGAAGCTGAATTTTTTTCGTACTTTACCTATGTCCATAATAGAGTTACAAAGTGTCTCCCTATTTTTTTTTTTATGTTATCCTGAGTATGTTTTCATTCAAAATTTAATGGATGATAGTGAAAGTATTGATTTTTTTCTAAAATATTTTTATTTTGAGTTATCTCATTTAAAATTATTTTAAATAATATTTCATACTCTTTGAGATTGATCAATTCTCGTTGAATTTAATAAGTTGGAAGGATTGAAAATAAAAAGATTTTGATATCATTGTCTATGATACCACCTTATGAAAGTGGTGGACTTTTAAATAGTTTTATAATAAAAATAAAAGGAGGTATGGTAAATTAACTTGTATTATAAAAATGATTTGATTTTTGCACAGTGATTTAATATTATATAACTATTTATATTACTCAATGCAAATCTCTAAACCAACTTTATTAATTAGATACATGTACGCATTATAGGTAGGTACATGAATTATATATAAGAGAGCTAGCTTATATATAATCATCTTCATCATGCATATATCTTGTTCTTGTTCATCATCCTCTTCTTCTTCTTAACGGAACCATCTTGAGTCAACACTACGAAGATCATAAGGTTGCTGCTGAGACAGTGGTTGGATCTCTGTCGACTCTGGTGTCTTTGCAAAACGCCCTTTTACCCTCGGTCTCATCTCGGCGTAGGCCTTCCTGGACGCGTATCGAATCTGCTTCTCATATTTTCTCTTCTTCCTCTTCTCTTTGTACCTCATGATCTTGGCTTCCCTTTCCATTGTTGGGTCACCCAGCTGGTCGCCGGCCATGCCTTCTCTAATCTTCATCCCGCTCGAAGCGTCAGTGAATGTGCTCCCGGCGAAGGACATCTGTTGATCAAGGAATAATTTGGCACCATGAAAAGTGGAATCAAGATATCCATGTTCGTCCAAATGGCTTGATATATATATCGCTAGAACAGCCACATGAAATAACAGGCAATTCTGCCCCTTTTTCATCTCTATTTTTATGCATGAATCGATCGCATAGTACTTAAAGAAATGCAATTATCATTAGTTGAAATTACAGCAGCTGTATGACCAATTCTTTGAAAATTAAGCGCTTTCTTTTTCTGACCGATTGAGACAACTTGTGTAAATAACAGCATGAATTTAATATACGAAATCTTTGCATCTCATGAAATAAATACGGGAATTTTGTAAAATAGCCAAAAAAAAATTTTGTCAAGGGCAGTAGAGGAGTGTAATTATAATATTGATCAAAGAGTTAAACTCCACTCACGATGGTGGCACTCGACGCCGCCGCCATCATGGGGACTGTCTCCGGCTGCCGGCGCGCGGAGCTATTCAAGCAAACATCAAAGGTGAGGCCACGTCCGGCGTCAAAACCATCACCACCTCCTCCTCCTCCTCCCAAGCCATCAAGATACTTGAACCCTCTCGCCGCATGGTGCGACTCTTCTGGCGGAGGTTCACTGTCCTTAGGGTCGCTAAACATCCACTCCACCGAGTCGTCGTGGCCAAAGAACTGGAACTCGCGCATGGGCTCGTTGAACAGCACCGGAATCGCGCGGTTGAGGTCGGTGCAGTGGGGGCAGGCGGCCCCGTCGGTGCCGCAGCACACGTCGCACAGGTTGGGCGCCGACATGGTGGCAGCGATCATGTGTCCGCAAATGGCCGCCGGCGAGGGAGAGGGAAGGAGAGGACTGAGGAGAAGTTCTGGCTAGGGTTGTGGGGGAGGAGGGAGTTAAATTAATGGATGTGTGGCTACGTACTCCCTCGCAAAGGAAGAGAGAGAGAGAGAGAAGGTAGGAGAGGATCTTGGAAAGGAAGGGGATGCCAATGAGGTGCGCGGAAGAGATCTAGCGATCACTACTTTTTTTCTCGTGGAGGATTCTTTGCCACTTTTCATTTTGGCAGTGTAATTAAAGCTATGGCATTCATGCACACACACTATCCACCAAATTGCCTGGCGACTATAAATGCTTTATAAATTTAACGTAAAATCGGCTGCCACTCTGTGGCGAAGGAATCGTGATTTGCCAAGAGGGACAGGGACAGGTGGAGTCCCCACCAATGCGTGTCTCCAGATCAGACCAGAGCTGCCGAGTGGTAATGGACTGCCATTGCTGTTGCATGTTCGGGGGCATGCAGGGGATGATGGGTTGCGGGGCATGCGTGGAGCTTGCGAATCCAGAGGTTGCGGATTATAGTTATCTGATCAGAAATGAATGCAGCTGGAAGCGAATCTGATGTAGATCTTGTCCATATCTGAAACAGCAATTATGTCGGAGCAATTAACCAAATAGGTACTACTTCGAAATTGAAAAATGCATTGTATTTAGATGAAACTGGAATTGGATGATTTATACGGAGAAGATGAGATGGCTCTTTCAAAAATCAGCAATGCAGCAGCTTGCCATTGATGCATGGCTTATCTTTATGCGTGCAGGTAACATGAACAGCATTAATTAAGCCAATAATATACTTATGAATCCTGCTACAGGTGATAGAGGAGAAACTTTGTGTCCGATTGAAATGAGGTGGACTATTTTGTTTTTTGTTTTGTTTTGTTTTTGTGTACTATTGTTGATGTAAGAGTGCATGGTGGAAGAACTGGGAGATCACGTGGTGGTTATTTAAGAAAACAGCTTCTAAAATGCGGTCGGCTACTGTATCTGGAACCAGAGAGATCTTCGAGCAAGTTAAATGTCAAAAGAAAAGCTTTGACCTTGTGAATGTAGTTACATATAAAATCATTTTCACTAATCATATATATAATATATCAATTTAAAAATAGCTTTGTGTACAAATGTTAAAATACTAATTGATATATATTTACAGTTTCATGGTGCAACTAAAATTAATAGCTTTGTCTGAACCATGCATGTACACCTCAAAAGATTCCTCTCCTTTTAGGTATGGGTATTAGAGTGGGAAGAACATAAACATCATCTTCGAATTCCTGCAGATCAAACATGGTGGAATAAATTAAAGCAAGAGGCACAAGGATGAGATAAGGGAGTCAAAAGGGGGGCCGGGGATGAGAAAGAGACAACTGAAACAAGAGAGGCTGTGAATCTTGTACTCTTTTGCAAGATGTGCTCTTATCTCCATGCATGAACACCTTTTGCCCCCAACAATTTCAACTTTTAAAAGGAGAATAAGGGGAGGCCCTTGAATATGCAAAATCTAGCTAATCTATGGCTGGCTTGGCCTTTGGATATGCTAAATCTATTGCTCCATCTTGTGTGGCTGATCGAAAATTCGGTATCTTTATGTGTCATGTGATTATACCGGGGACGAAACGTATGGCTTTGAGCCAGCTCCATGTCCATTTAGTAGTCACATCTGGTGGTGGTGGCCTAATAATGAATATAAATGATATATCCAAGGCTAGCTGTCTTTAATTACTTCTTAAAATAGGTAGCCATCCATGAATGAATCTTAAACCAAGTAATGAACTGCAGAATACCAGCCATGCACGGTTTAGAATTTGAAACATATATTTATCATGCATGGTTAAAAATTAAGCACCTCCTTTAATTTCCTTTCTATAAGGTGTGTTCCCTCTTCACTGAAATGAAATTCAAATAACTCTGGTTTCTTTTCTTTGTTTTAATCTTTTGCTCCAGAACAGTATTCTTTTATTTTAGAATTTTCCCTTTAATTTTATGCTTTTGGTTTAAAGTATATTTTGTAAGTGAACTGTATTCAATTATCTAAAGTTTCAGGCTTGGGCTGGGAATAGGTAATTGATCAGCTTTGGACCTGTGCCATAGTTGGGCTGGCTTTTATGTTAAGCCTATGCAAAACCATACTAGTGCAATACGTTTATAATTCAAACTTAAGATTGCTTAAAGGTTTTCATTTATCCTGAATCTCATGGATGGAATAATAAAACAGATAGAAAAATTATCAAAAATTAACACAATAATACATCATCAATTCTGGAGCTTAGTGGAAAGAGAGATATGCTATCTTGCATTGCAGCACTTTCTTTACAAATGGAATGCCAACTATGTCACTATGCAAGAGCATTGAAATATCAAACTAAAGCTTGACATATAAACATTTTGATACTTCACTCAGTGTCAGTGCTGTAGGAGATAACATTCATGCACATGATTGTTAAGAACACAATCCAGAAACTGATGTATATAAAACAACAACCAGCCAAGCTTAGGAAAGAAACACCAACTGCTACATAATCCCTTTTTTGGGTTGGAATGGAGCTCAGAAATTAACCAGGCTGTTTAATTTGCTAACTGCTACAACCTTAAATTATTGCACTTGCTTCGGCATCTAGTTTGTGATGAGAGAGCACCATTGACAAAAGTTTCCTATAATTAATCATGGAGTTGGTAGGGCATAGTTTTCTCCAATCTTATGTTGTTGCAAGCACTCTCCAAAAGGAATCAATGGTTGTTGCTTGATTATGCTGAACTCTCACTTTCCAATTAATGCAACATTAATGGGTTTTATATCTGCCGTAAAAAAGAAAAAGAAAAGAGCGTGAGAATTGATTTGTAAATTGACAAATTGAAACCTTAGTGACAGGTGCTGGCCAACAAAACATAGCAAAATTCATGAAACAAACTTAGATTTTGTTAATAGTTGGGCTTAAGGAAGCTAAACCAGTGTCTGATATTATTCTTCCATGTCTTTTCTCTTTGCTTTACACTCGCTCTTATTGGCCACCTCGGAGATTCTAAATTGAGTGATTGAGATGGCAATAATGGAAGGTATTCTTCCTAAGGACATTTTGATGAACAGTGTTAAGTTTGTCGTCCTTTGATCATGTCTACGACAAATTGACAGCAATTGAAAGTTGTGTTTCAACAGTATCTGTCATTTGAATGGCAGATATATACTAGGTATCCATTCTCATCCCTAATAATGTCGAAGGAATATGATTAAGCACAAATACTTCAGAGTTTTCTCGATCGTAATCAAGCTAAACGATGACAGCTTCTACCTTGCTTGCCTTACATCGAATCAGTGCATATTTTGATTGGCAGACAAAGCATTTCTAAGCGTGTCTAGAAGACAATTAGTTTCAAGTTTCGAGCCAAATTAAATAAACCAGATGACTAGTTTTGTGGCTGTTGCATAGGATCGCAGACAAGAGCATAAGAAGCACCATAATCTAGCACTGCAAGTCGACTCTTTTGGAAAGTCAGCAGCCACTCTAGGCTTTGACCAAGAATCAAGGTCAACTTGGAGTTGGTCATACGTGGCGGGAACAGTAGTAGTGCTCGGAAGGCCTGTGCTCAAGTGCTTAAACCTCTCAAAAAAAATTTAAAAGCAACCCAAGAGCTTAGAGTTGATATCAAGATCAGGAATGGAGGGTTTTTGCCCATGATTGACATTTAAGTAAAAGGATGCTTACTAGAGGAGGATTGCCCACTGTCGGCATGTGACTATCAACTAACATAATTGGATACTTTGTTAAAGGTTTGAAATTTCGTCATAGAGGAAAATTCCAATATAATATAATTGTACCGTTGAAATGAGTATGAATAATTGTAATGCGTGACACAAGTTGTGGTTTCACTAAGATATTGATTGCTAGCTAGGGATGCAAGACTTCTCTTTCATTGGTTGTTAGGAACATGATTATCATTTTTATGTTGGGGAAGCAAAAGGAACACAAGAAAAAAAAACATGAAGATTTGGCTGGAAATTAAAAATCAATATCAATTAGACATATGAATTCGATGTGATCGATCAGCTTGTCTAAGTTCATATGGCTATACAAAATTTATATATTCGTCTCCAAAAGTATGGTATTGTATCAATATCATCATGATAACCTTCCATGTGCACTCGTAAGTATTGGAAATTATTTTACCCCCTCTTTTTATAGACCGAGGAGCAAGCCAAGAGTTTACATGTAGATAGAATCTTCTTCATTGTCCTAATCAAGAATGGCTTCTAAAAGACGAAGGTTTAGAACACTCAATCTGACCGACTGAAACATCTCGTACATCAGTGTTTTCTTTGGCTGGTTCGATTGACCACTTAAGAATTTTGAAACATACGAGTCCAAGTTAAACTGACAGAACATCAGAGGATTGGCATGCCTGAATATCAGATCGACTGAAAATTCAAAAGTATCAACATATCCATTTGGAAAATTCAGTGAGGTAGTAATAGTCAGAATTTAGTGACTTCGGCAAGGAATGCAGCAAGGAGCTTGGTACCTTGAACCATAGTGTACCACATCAATTTGGCTCCACACCTTTAAAACTCAGTATAGGTCTTTAGTACACTTTCCCTTTCATTAGGTGCCATATCACTTTCCCTGAAAACGAAACATCATATTATAATTGAAAACCGAACTATCTTTTTCTTTAATTTATATATATATATATTACAGTGATTCAACTATCTAGTTTTGCCCCTAATTATGAATGGCTTGTGAGGAACATAGAAATAAATTATGTGAAATGAAACTTCAGCATGAGTCTTCTTGATCCAATAAGAATAAGGATGGAATGACACACATCAAAAGCATACAAGCATCTCATAATAGTGGTAAAAGAGGCTCATCAGGAATTGCTTTTGCACTTTAAAGTTGAGTGCTTCACTGTAAATTACTCTTCTTCTTCGCTTCCTGTGCAACTAAAGAATAAATGGTTCAACCTTTATGCTTTGCTTGTTATCTACCTCTGCTGAGGTCTGCCATCAGGTGAAGTCAAGTAAAAAACTTTGTCTTCTTGTCTGATTGCCTACTGATAACTCGTCTTCTGGTCTGCAAAAAGCTTACACCTTTCATACTGTAAACAGAAGATCAACAAACACTAGAGTGCAAATTTTATGCCTCTTTGCCAAAGTAAAAGTGAGGAATCAAGATTCAAACCACATCCAAGTAACCAAGTTGCTAAAGGCTGCAAGGAGATCAGTCACCATGTTTCCATGCACTGATTTCTTAGCAACTATTACTTCATTAAAGGATATGTGAACTACTGCATGCCATGCATCATGACTCAAACTTAATGCTAGATACAGACTGTTCACAACCAGACTCCTTTTCCAGACCTCCCTTTTACCTAGATGAGAAGGAGAAAAAGCTTGAGATGATTGCTTCTGGAATGCCCCCCAGCCTAGCTAGTCTCTTGAATTGGCAGACTCATGAAGTAATGGCATGAACGACAACACAAATTGTGGTGCAGCTAACTTTTTTCACAGTTATTTATGCCAAATTGAGTTGTTCATTGCCAAATTGGCAGCTCACAAGACTTGTGAAACACCAATCCACATCATTCATTCACTGGACACTGATGCTCCATTGATATTTGGCATCACTTGCAAATTTCTGCTCCCTGTGCATTGATTCCTGAAGGTGAGGGAGAGAGTGCAGTAATGGCAGCCAACAGTCTCTGGAGCCACATGTCCAGCCAATCTGGGAAGAATCAAAGGCCATCATTATTAGGTGCAAATTATGTCCAGACTTTGACTTCCAACTTCCCTTACAACTACAGAGAAAAAAAAAGAACTTCCTGTCAATTTGATTTATCACATGCCATCAACTTATAATGAAGGGTTTTGGTTTCTCTTCCCCAAACCCTTCATTATAACTTGTACACTGTCAACAATATAAGTATGCATTGGACATTTTCTCCAATGCAAACTTGTACACTGTCAACCTATTTATGTATGTTTCACCTCAAGTTCAAATGACTAATGGTATCATCGTAACAATCACTTTATAACAACATTGATCCTCATATTAGTTTGATACAAAGAATGCATTTTTTTAATAGGTATCAAGATGAGGAAATTTACATTGTACGGCTTCTAAGATTACCACACTTGCCAAATCATATGCATAAACTTCATCAACCATTGATGGATTGAAAATATACTAGAGCATAGTTTGTCAAGTTTCACATTACTATTCTTTATTATTCATTTATGCAAAACCAACATGAGTTTTTATTAGAGCTCACCAAGTGTGATGAGATAATACTTCCTCATAAGAATGACACAGTCATCGTTCATAATAATTCTCAAGGGATTCTTCATAAAGAACAATATCTACAGTTATCTAATTCCTTACATATTGAAGTTCATTTTTATTTGTTGGATATTTTTCTATTCCAATCTATCATCATTCATAGCTCATATTAAAACCAAGACCACTGGCAACTAATGAATCAATGTAAAATTGCATAAATAAAAGGGGAAGTGCCTTTCTTTTTGTCACTACACCAGTTGGATTAAAGCAACACAACACATGCAATGGCAGCAAGTCAGTGATTTCCATTTTAGCATAGAAATCTAAAACAAACCGCCGTCTTGTTCCTCCTATATCCTCAATGGCACACAAGAGACTCGAGGATTATGTTTCACTCGTTTACAACGACATTAAGAAGGATTTCAACTCACAAAAATGAAGTATGTACAGTGAAATTGATGCATATAGAACAAGTGGAAGAATGGAATTGCTGTTGAGTGAGACAGAGAATTCATTTACTTAAAAATCTGGATACGGTGGGATTGAATTCGGCCAAGGGAACTCCCATTTGCAGCACTGCTCTTCTGCTCTAGTCGAGAGCAACAGATTGAGGTAATGGTGAGCATGAGCGCACATAGTAGATTAGTAGGCCCAGAAGAATGGCTCCTCCATTAGGAACTCAACAGCTTCCTCCGCCGCCGCCGCCGGATGCCACGACGAGGAGGAAGCCACGTAGCATAGCCCTTCCTTCCCGCCCCCGTCCAGAAACAGGTCAGGGAGATCGAACAGCGCGTCGTCCGCGTCACCGCTAGTGGACGGGGTCGACGATGCGGCGTCCGGCGCCAGAGCGGCGGCGAGCGCAGCCGCGGCCTGGATGTCCTTGGGCGCCGCGGAGGCGGGGCGCGGGAACTCGGAGGACAAATGCGGGAAGTTGAGGTGGGCGGCGGGTCCCTTCACGGCCAGCGCGGCCACGTCGTGCGCCCGCGCCGCCATCTCCGGCGTCGGGAAGGTTCCCAGCCAGATCCGCGACTTCTTCCTCGGCTCGCGGATCTCCGACACCCACTTCCCCCAGCTCCGCATCCGAACGCCGCGGTACACCGGGTGCTTCCCGTCGCTGCTCCTCTTCTTCCCTCCTCCTCCTCCGCCACCTCCGCCATCGGACCCACCTGCACCCTTGCGAGCCGCCTCCTCGGTACTGATAGCACTGAAACCAGAGGAAGAGAAGGACGACGACGAAGAAGAAGAAGAGGAAGAGGAGGAGTTGGGTTCGCAATCCTCCATCGTCATTCCTGCGGTGGGTGGCCGGTTGGTGGTGGAAGATTGGAGTCGTCTTCTCTCGTACCGAAGTGGTTGCATAAATAGCAACGTGAGGACGGCCCCAGCGTTCCGATTACCGTAAAAAGAAAACGCACGCGTTTACCGATTTGCCATTTATCATTACACCCCAAAATTACAAAAAAAAACAAAAAAAAACTAATAAAGGAATAAAATATTAGACATAATTGGAGAGCGTGGTCCAGGCCGGGGTGGCCCACAGAGAGGCCCACGATTTCGTCCCATTCAATAATTAGCGAGAGCCGACGTCACGCTGACGCGAGGCGAGGACAGAGAACAGGACAAGGCCTACAAGTACGTCCAGGACTTTTGTGGGGTTGAAATTCGTCGTGCCTCGTTCTTACTATTGTCATAGACAATTCCAATTGGCACGTGGATAAATTGATATGTCATTTTCAGAGCACGGTTGAGTTAATTATTATAGAACAAATTTATTGAAGTAGAGAAAGATCAAATCTTGATGAAATCGAGATACCAATTGCAGTTTCTCGATTTATCTCTTCATAAATGATCATGAAATCGGTTATATAAAACTATTGGGGTAATGAATTCTGTCTTTTATTGAAGTGGATATATTGACATGTCGTTAATTTTAGGAAGAAGCTAGTGGAGCAAGATGGCCAAGAAATTTGTCTCGTACTCAATTATATATGAGGGTTACTATAATTGTTATATGTATGTATATAAAAAATATGCGTATGAAGTAATACTATCTATATGAAAAATATGCGTATATTTTATATGAGGGTTGCTATTATTGTTATGTATGTATATACAAAACGGCAATCATCAAAAAAGTGTCTTTTTAAAGAGATATATTTTTATTTATTTATTTATTTTTATTAAAATGACACTAATCCTACCTGCTTTTTTATAAAATTACAAAACTGTCCTAAAAATATTGCTCTATATTAAATTTTTTCTACGACACTCATTAAATTCTAAATTGATCGGCCAATTGTATAAACATGACAATTTTGAATTGTAATAACCACGAATCATAGTTGTTATAATTTTTATAGCTATTAGAATATATATTTAATATGTTCAAAAATATTCGCATTGTAACAGTTACGATTTTATAGCTGTTATAATGTGGATTTAATCTATTCACCTAATATTCATGTTGTACTAGTTATGAAACCATAGTTGTTATAATGTTATAGCAATTACGATTTCGTAACTATTACAATGTAGATTTATCTTGTTTATATAAATATTTAATGGGATAAAGTATATTGAAGGGCAATTATGTCATTTTATAAAGAACTAATGAGGTGTGATGTCTTTTTAATTAGATTAAAAATAAAAAAAAAGGAGTGTCAGACTCGAATAAAATAGGGTGCACTTTTGATTTTTCTTTGCATCTCATGTATCAATGTTGCTCATCTATTCAATCGATATTGAGTGGAAGATAGGGTAATCAATTTGTAGTTGAAGTATGTACCATTTAACAATGCCCTTGGAGCATAATTGAGTTGATTACGATAAAGCAAAATTATTGAAGTGGGCAAAAGTCAAATCTTGGTGAAACCAAGGTAATGCTCTCTTCCATCGTGACCAACTACAGCTTCCCTATTTACCTCTTTACAGATAATTATGCATGGGACCGATCGGGTGAGATTGTTGGAATGATGAATTCTATCTTGCTGAAATGCATAATTTAACAATACAACACTTATCCCTCCCCTTCCTCGAGTAGTTTAATGCATCCGTAACGAAATACATCGTATAGTAATTAAATGATAGAAATATCTAAGTGTATGGACCCCCTACCAACCAAAAGTCAAGGCCATGGACCCCTCCCATATTAAATTAAATGCTATAAAGAGAGAGGAGCTGAATCACACGCGAATATATTGATTATATTATAGAAATCCGAAAGTGTGAATAATTTCTCGTTCAGTGGTCACTATCTCATATTTTTCATCCTATTATTGAAGAAAAATATCTTACAATACGTCGTAACTGAGATTCAATTCGTGAGTGTTTGGGTATCTATTGAGCGCCTTGCCGTTACACTGTGACTAAGGGGCCACATGAAAATTCATTATTTTGATAATCTAGATATTCAATTCTTACCATCTAATTAATTTCAGAGATGATAGTCCAATCTTATAAAAGTTTTTCACTAATCATCAGAATAAATCAAGAAGTATAAATGAGTTATAACGGACGATCCAATGTCATAATTAAAAGGTGAGATTTGAACTTTCAAAATCCGTTCCACATCTTACCGTCGCACTATAGCTCTAGGGGTGCCACATGAGAAACAATTTGATGCAAAACGTGATAACGCTCACGTCAAACCCCTCCTCATAGTCGGTCCCACAACTTATTGAACGGAGATAAATCAATACTGAACGACTCTCTAAATAGGAGGACATTTTAATCACGATGGCCACGACTCGAATCCATGCCCTTTGACACACGAGAAATAATTTAATGCAAAATATGATAACGCTCATATCAAATGCTCTCATGATCGATCCCACGACTTAACGAAAAAAAGATAAATCAAATACTAAATGGTTTTTTAATAATCATGATCGTGATTTAAATCCTTATAATTTGATGTAAGTTTATCACGTAGGCACCACTCTTCTGCAAAAAAGTGGAATTCGTCATCCAGCGGACCCACACGGTCGACCTCATGACCATTTATGAGGAAATAAATTGAGAAACTGCAGTTGATCACGAGTCTCACGATGGAGAAGGATGTTGCTTAGCTTCGTCGAGATTCAAACCCTTACTCTCTTCTGTAAGTCTGTTTTATCGTAACCAACTCAGTTATGCTTCGGAGGACTCACGAGAAACAATTGATTACATGAGAGAGAGCACCTAATGTTGAATTTGTCGTCTAGTGTTTTTTTTTTTAAATTTTCATTTGTCGTTGAAGAGGCAAATCCAGGAATGGGCCACACCCAAGATTTGGTC
>JBBMKF010121783.1:2880-19880 GCA_037834155.1 Curcuma caesia
TGATTGTACAATGTTATAATAGCCGTTAAATAGATATTATAATTTATTAACGATGATTTTGATCAAATTTAAAAATGTATTCGCTAAATTAATGAACAGTCTTTATATAAAAAGTATTATATATATATATATATTGATTAAATTAAAAATTATTTTGTTTAAACCTTTTATAGCAAGTATCCCGTGTCCGTTCTAACAGTATTTAAATAAAAATATCTTAAATATGACGTGGTGCACTTGTAATTTAAAATTAATAAAAAATAAAAGATATTCTGTTAGCGATTCTAATAATTAAGAACACTATTTTTATTTTTTTTCCAAAACTCAAAATACTTCCCAAAACTTTTTTTAAAACTCCAAAGAGTCCTAAAAATCCAAATGTAGAAAAAAAATCATATAAAAATACCTGGACAAGATTTTATATATCTTGATCTTTTAGCATATCTATTAAGATATGCCTCTCGCATATCTACTAAGATATGTCTCTGGGACTAAAGCTCATAAAATATTTTCGTAATTAATTAGATATGGTGCACTGTAAATTAATATTTTAATAAAATATAATTCAAATATTTCCTGTGAAACGATGAGTCATTTATAATTTTTAATTTATTTTAATAATTGATAAAAAAAATTTGAGTTGGATGATCACTTTTGAAATTAATCGAGTCTAAAAATTAAATATCTAAATTATTAATAATAAAAAAATTAAATCTGATGATAAACTCTCAGCCATCTGCCGTTTTATATATCGCAGTTTCAATTATTATTTTTAATAAAAACAATCATCATATTTAGATTTCCTTAATCGTATCGTCATCCATCAGTCCGTTTTCGTACGACGATATATCAATTTTGGCCGTCGCTGAGTCCTGACGTCCAATGTGGCACGCGTTCGTCGCTTCTCCCGCCATAACGTCCGCGACCAGCTTCAGTTAAAGCGCTGTCCAATGGCAGAGCGACACGTTAGCATCGTCGTCAATCTTAGCGACGAAGCAGCGGCTCCTGGTCTAGAAACATCCAAACGGCACAATGGGCGACGGGCACGTCGCGAGCGAGGCTGCCCCACCGAACCAACGGCCGCGATGTCTGTACAGGTGTCCACTGAGTCTGAGCGCTCTCCTTACAAAAAGACCAAACCACAGGCGAGTGGAAGCCTTGGTCATCATTCATCAAAGGGGACGCAAAAGAAGGCGGAGGAAGAGCTAAAGAAGCAAAAGGCGAAGGTCGGCGCAAAAGGAGGCGATCCTTCCTCTCCCCCCTCCCTGATGCCCTCAATTCGATCCGAATTCGAGTGCGATCTGGCCCTCTTCGGTTTCCCCCTTCGATCCGCGCCGTTTTGCTTCGCTTCGATCTGCTTGGGATCTTCTCCTTGAGTTCTCCGGCGCTAGGGTTGGAGATTCAACAGCTTTCTGCTTTTGCTTGATTGCTCCTGTCGGTATCCTCTGAATCTTCTGATGCTTCTTGTCCTTGATTCGTCTTCACGATCTGCGAACTTCGATTTCGCCTGCTTTATTTCTTGCATGCTTCTTCCGTTGGACGTTTTCTTAATCTTTCGCTGCTCGTTCCGCCACTTTCGGTTTCCGGATGCTTATGTGGTTTTGTAGCACGCAAAGGGAAGCATCCTTGCCGAGGATTGGTGATTTGTGACAGCGCTAAAAGATTTAAAATTTGGAGTTGGGGAGAGGGTAGCGTTCTTATTTTGAGTCGAGGGCATCAAGAAAGGGAGAGCCTTCCGATGGCAGACCGCACTCGAGGATTCTGTATTGAAGAGTTGCCTGCACATTTAATTCTGGAGATACTGACGACTGGGCGTTTAAGCGCGGTGGATCTGGCGTGCTTGGAGTCAACTTGTAGGCTGTTTGGAGGTTCGCACGGGATTTTCCCTAGCAAATTCCAGTCCATGGTTGAATGTGCCGCATTCTACCTCTGTCAAGCGCACTCTATGTTCAGTTCCCTCCCACTAACTGCACGGAAAAATCTTCTTGACCGATGTAGTAGGAATTGGAAGAAGGTTCTGAGATTCTTGCAGTCGGTGGAGCGGTCTTCCAATAGTGTGGAGACATCAGCAGGCAATGTATGGCTTCTGTTTTTATATGTTGTTGGTATAATTGAGCTAGGATTGTATTGGTTAACCTGGGAGTCCCTTTTTTGTTGTTGTCATATTCAAATCATGACATCTATAATCTACATGCATTGTGATCATCCTCGGGTTAAAAACTTCTGAGCATTTTGTTTTGCATTTAGTAGAACAATGATGAAAACTTTTATTCTTGCTGTATCACTAAACCATTTTGCTAAAATGCATTTTCATAATGCAGATTCAGGTAACCACTGGGAAATATCATACTCTAGTACTTCATGATTCATCAGTCTTTTCTTGTGGATCTAGTTTATGTGGAGTACTTGGTCACGGTCAAAATACAACTCAATGCACTGCATTCAGCCGTATTAATTTTCCATCTTTCTCTCCTGTCATTCATATATCAGCCTCTCACAACCATGCAGCATTTGTCACACAATCTGGAGAGGTATTTGCTCTATAAAATTGCTGAACTTGATACAACAGTTAAAGATTGTTGTTCATTCCTTAACTTAAGCATTTGTTATTCTTCTAGGTGTTCACGTGTGGCGATAATTCTTCATTTTGCTGTGGTCATGGAGAAGTCCGCCGAACCATATTCAGACCTACTCGCATTGAAGCACTAAAGGGAACTCCATGCAAGCAGGTATATCTCTATTGTTCATCGTAGAAAAAGCACCAATATATCATTACACATGCAGTCCATACTCCTGATTTCCATGACGCAGGCAAATAAATGACTTACATCGTAGATTTCTAGTAAGATGTGCCCTTCTGAATGTCTTTTCTCAATTTCCAGACTATGGAAGAGAAAATCTAATATTTAATATGAGGTGAAAGACAATTCTATGCTGGTGGGTTAGCTTAAAAATACATAATAGTTAACAATTTGGTTGTTCAGAAATAATAGCTCAACTTTATTTGGTGGATTTACAGGGCAAAACCCTCAATACCAGCCTTATCTGATTAGTTTGACTAAAGGGAAAAAATTAAATATTTATGACAAAAGAATAAAAATAAGGGGTAATGCAAAACAAGCTTGAATTATTATATTTCAACATAATAATTAATATTTATTTTTGTTTGATGTTTTGAAATATTTATCAAACAATTCTGTATTACTACTGTAGAGTTAATATACTCTTGAATAATACAGAATTTGAATATAATATTGTGTATATAATTTATTTGCTACTATATTATTTATTTAAAGGAAATTATTATATTTATGTAACTCCTAGAATGATACAAATAGCCAGTCTCAAATGGTAGGGTAACAACGATTCGAATGGTTGTGGTACACAATAATAGTACAGGGATCAACAAAAAATATTTCCAAACCATCTGAAGTCTGCTTTAAATGTAGTCCGTAAGGCTATAATAGCAGTGCATTTGTACAAGTTTTAACTTGAACAAGATAGATGACAGATGAAGTTGAAAAGGATTATGTTTAAGCTGATATTATGACATGTAAAAGATGGCCTACTATCATCAAACATCAATATTTAAACTATCTATATTAATGCAAGTACATTCCCTTACATAGTAACCAGTAGGATGAAGATCCTACCTAGAATAGTGACTGAGCGTCTAGGCTAATTTGGCTTGAACACCATATGCTTATAAGATTGCAATTTCTAGATCGTAATATTGACAACCAGGACTGTTTTATTATCTCTTTAATTTTTCTAAGTTGTTATTTGTTTATGAATCTTTAACTTGTATTTATTTTTCAGGTTGCCACTGGGTTGAATTTTACCGTGTTTCTTACAGTCCAAGGTCAAGTGTTCACCTGTGGGAGCAATGCACATGGCCAACTTGGTCATGGTGATACCATAGATAGATCAACTCCAAAAATTATTGAATCCTTTGAGGAGCTTGGCCAAGTGGTTCAGGTTGCTGCTGGTGCAAGTTATACATTTTCTGTGACTGAAGATGGAACTGTTCATTCTTTTGGTTCTTGTACCAACTTTTGCCTTGGCCATGGAGATCAACATGATGAACTTGTACCCCGTGCCATCCAGTCATTTAAGAGGAGGAATATTCATATATTACGGGTCTCTGCGGGAGATGAGCATGCAGTGGCTCTTGATTCTAGTGGCTTTGTATGCCTGATATGATTGATTTTCTAACCTGCAATTGCAAGTTTTGTCCAGCTTCCATTTATATGTTGAAACAATGATTTATCATACCCATTTTGCAGGTATATACATGGGGTAGAGGCTATTGTGGAGCCTTAGGCCATGGAGATGAGAATGACAAAACCATTCCGGAGATACTGGCAAGTTTAAAGGGCCACCTTGCTGTACAGGTTAATATATTTTCATCCCTCTATTTCATTTATTCTAAGGACAGAATTTTACTAATCTACAACAAAGGAACTATTTAACGTGTGGTGGTCACAAATATACTTGATCATAATAATAACTTAAAAAGAATATAAAAAATTTACTAAATCAAATTATGTATTCTTATAGGACAGCCTATTAACTTAAAGGATAAAAGAAATAACTTCTGTACAGCTTTTATGCTTACTAAAAGATCTGGACATTTAATCATCTTGATGGATTACTGAACAAAGCAACAAACTGCTAATTTGCTACATTAGTAAGACATTAAAAATTTTCACTGAGTTTGGTTGTCACATCTAATGGGATGATTCTGATATTTTTGTTGTTTCTGTAATCTAGCCCTCATTCTCTCTAATGACTATTTATTCATACTTTTCAACGCACCTACATCCACACAAATTGGTTGCAAGTAATTGAGTTATTTATTTTCTCACTGGTGCATTTTTTTCTATGTTGAATTTCAACTATTAATATATGTGTTTTTATGGCACCATTGATACTCAAACGATCAGCTTTTGCAAGCAACACCTTAAAAATTAAAATACTTGGTTGATGTATATTTTAGCAATTCTTCATGTGTTCCTTTACGACAAAGTAATTAACTTCTTACTAAACACTCTGCATGTATTTACAACAATTGGACAAATGAGAAAAACACGAAATAAATTGGTGAAAAAGGAAATGAGATTCCTTGTTTATGCTATTCCAAATCCTCCCATCTATTTCCACTAAGCAGAGTGAATTTGGGTGAGGAGAATGTGAGCTTTTAGCGAACACCTGCGACATTCCTCTTCCCCTTTGATTCTATCCAAGGAATATCATCTTCCTTCTTTTCCTTTATTCTTTTTTGACTTATACTGCATCCTTTTTCCCCTGTTTCTTTTCCTATCCCTTTGAAGTACACCACATTGAAAACAATTATTATTCTTGTTTTTGAAAGTGCAATGCTTGGCCACTGATACTTGCAGGTGTGCGCAAGGAAAAGAAAAACTTTCGTGCTTACTGATGAAGGTTCTGTTTTCGCGTTTGGATGGATGGGTTTTGGTAGCTTAGGCTTTTCTGATAGAGGAAGCTCCGACAAGGTCATGAAACCACGGATGCTTGATAACTTGAGGTCCCAATATGTATCCCAGATCAGCACTGGACTCTACCACACAGTTGGTGTCACAAATAGGGGTCTAGTATTTGGCTTCGGGGACAATGAAAGGGCGCAACTCGGCCATGAACAGATGCGAGGTTCCTTGAAACCAACCGAAATAGTGGTTCAGAGGACGATGGATGATATAGCCATAGCAGCACCAAGTGGTTGAAGATGATGATGCATTTTCCTTTTTTTCTAGGTCTTTGTCTGTGTGCTTCAGTTCGTTTAGCTTACAAGAACGTCAAGATTGCCTTTTTCTTCCAAAAGTAGAGGTGTTATGGATCATATCTGATGTAGTTTGTCAGCCAAGTTACCATGAACAAGTGTGTGTAGTCTGCTATCAAACACTTTTCCATTTCTCATTAATTTGTCAAAGTTGTGTAATATATAAGTATTTCGGGGTCGATTATTCGATCTTGGTATCTGTAACGTTCTTCCTCTTTGCAATAAGAATGTAAAATTGAAAATTACTATACTAAATTGTCGAATGTGAATGATGTTAGTTTCTATTAATGATAAAATGTTATTTGAAATTCACGTTTTTCTTTTTTCTTTTTGTGAATGGGCCTCACCTCAATTTTAGTTTGATTTTTCCCTAAGATTTTGGTCAAAATGGGAATTAAATTTAGCTAGTCCCCATAAAGTAAGTCGGTGTATTTGTCTGGGAATAGTGAAATTTGGAGGAAATCACAAAGTTTAATCCTTTTTAATATTTGTTATACGAATTTAAATTTATACATAATGTTAAATTGCCATCTAAGTAACGAAATGATTTAATCCATTTTAATCAGAAATATAATTGAGATGGAATTTAAAAGTGACATAATACAAATTAATATATATATATATATTAAAAAAACATTTATTAATAAATTTTATATCAAAAAGATTAATGCTAAATCTTATAAATTCATAATATAATTATTTTTATACTATTTAATGTAATATTTAATCTATTCATAACTAACCAAACTATTTCATCTCTTGCAGTCGAACTCCCACTCCATCATCAGGTTCAGAACCTCAAAATCCCGCCCATTAGTTCAGTTCACCATCAAGAAGATCTTCCGATCGAAGGCGCAAGGGCGACCGACCAACATTGGAATGATGGAATCGAAGGACATCTTGGAGCGGAACGAAGTCCTTCCGTGGATCAACTCTACCCTCCATCTCACCCTCACCGAAGTCGAAGAGGTATTGGTTTCTTTTCTTTCTCCGATCGATTCGAGTAGGTTTAATTCATGAAGATTCCGCCTGAATCGTGATTTGGGAATTTTTATTTTCTTCAGGTGGCGTCGGGGGCGGTGCAGTGCCAGCTGATGGATGCTGTGCACCCGGGGATGGTGCCGATGGACAAGGTGAACTTTGATGCCAAGAAGGAGAACGAGATGATCCAGAACTACAAGGTCCTTCAGGATGTCTTTAATAAGCTCAATATCACCAAGGTCTTTCCTTCTCTGTCTTTGCGCGTTTCTTTGTTTTCTTTACCTATGCTTTAATTTCTTTCGATAGATTAATGCTGATGTTGAATGAATTTCGTAGTTTTAAGGTTTGGTGTTCTTGTTTTTCTTTTCTTACTTCATTGATTACGTTCGAGGATTTCTATGTATCAAGCCAAGGCGAACAGATAGTCATGATATATCCGTAAAGCTAAATGCAAGAGATCAAAACCTCTCTAGCTATTTTTCTTCTGCGATCCTACATATGCTTCATCGATTAAAAAAAAACTTCCATGTATCAAGTATAACTTTGTAGGCTAATTTCAAATATTTAGGGCTTCACTGTAGTTTAGGAGTTCCAGTTCACCAATTTCGATAGAAAAGAAATTGATTCTTTCATGGAGATCATCCAAATCATACCAGGTCAGAAGTATCATCATACCCTATTATCTGTCACAAGGATATCTGCAAGCCTTGAGAGTGCATCTTATCGAATGATCTTCGCACATCTTAAGGGTTCTAATTTTTCACAGAGGTATCCAGTAGAAATAATACTACTCAGAAACAGTGGCTTGCTCAGAAGTTTGAACTCCTGTATGAATGAATTCTCAATTTTTGGACGCTGTAGGAGGAATCCACATTTGAAGTTAAATACCCTTTGTAACTTTTGAGATCTATGTTTGATTATCTCCAACTGAAATTAATCTATATTTTCTATTCTAGTTTTTCAATTTAAACAACTTTTTTTTTCTTCGAGGAAAATGTTGCGCTTCACATACGAATGCAGTAAATGTATGTTATTGCACCACATGATTTGTTATCTAATTCCTTGTACCCTTTTTCTATTAATGAAATGAACAACTACAAAATGATTCTTGTCCTGTCCTTTTAAGAGATTGGCGAGGTCAAACTAATCCATTTTCCCGTCTCATTAGCAAATCGAAGTAGACAAGCTCATTAAAGGAAGGCCCTTGGATAATTTGGAGTTCATGCAGTGGATGAAGAGCTACTGTAGTTCTGTCAATGGTGGCAACATGAACAAGTAATTTCTGGACATCTTGTTTTGCTGATACCAATCTAACAAGTATGTTTTTGTTTACCAAACTAATTTTATTGATTTGCAGGAATTAAGGCCTTATGCATAATATGTAAAAATTTGTTTGGTTAATAGACATCATTTTGGAAGTTCAGTTATCCTTCTTTGATCGACAAGTTCCTTTCATGTTTCCTTCTGAAAATAAGCAAAATGTGTCATTTTGTCAGAAAAATTAGTGATCATTGTTCTTATTTTACCTCACTTTCATGTCGCATAACAATCAAGAAACAAGCAGGGTCATTCATAACTAAAACCTCTCTTGTGAATCTGACCATTCTTTTTTTACAGCTACAACGCTGTGGAGAGAAGGGAAGCGTGCAAAGGAGGCAAAGAAACAAGCAAGGAAGCAGCACCCGCTCAACCATCGGCCAAATCTTCCTCTTCTGCCGCAAAAGCTCAACCTCCGTCCCTTTCCACAAAGAGAAGCCACGCTGCAGTCAATAGGCGACGGAGAGCCGCAAGACTTGTCAGTGCTGATGCTATTGACACCTTAAATGATCTAGTGAGTAAAGAAGCACAATTTGTTTTGTTTTGTTTTGTTTATTTATCTCCGAGGTTACTCGAAAACTTCAATGTGTTATTAAATCGACGTGACGAAATGATGTAGTTGGCGAGGGTGAAGCTCTTGGTGTATCGGTTTAAGAAAGAGAGCGACTTCTACTCCGGGAAGCTGAGAGACATCGAAATCCTGTGCCTGAACCCCGAGATGGAGCATCTACCAGTAGGTCCAACTCTCCCTCTGATAATTGAAATTATTGATTGATACTCATCCGTGGAAATTTTACTTTTCTTCTTAAGTCTTATTCTTCAGAAAATAATTATAGAAAAAATATTTCAAGAAATTTGTCGATTCGTTTTCTAACGACTATCATCGTTCATCTAACGGAATAATCGGTTGATGAATATGTCGCGGTTGCCTTTTCGTTGTTGATACTTTTGCAAGTGAAAAGGAAGTTAGTTTTAGGCATCTTGATATATATAAATGTGAGATTTAACACGATGAAAAATCAATCCATGGTTGTGCATGCTGCAGATTGTAGTTGACATCCAGAAGATACTGACCGCTGCAGATGAGAGTTCGTCATCGCCGGTCGTAGCGGAAGCAGAGGCCATGACGGCAGCGCGACGGCGACGGCAGCGACAAACTACTGAAGCAGCGCCGCGCACTCTCAGTCCGATACCTGAGGAGACATCCGAGGAGGAGAAGACGTCCGAGGAGGAGAAGACATCCGAGGAGGAGAAGCTGGAGCCGAAGGCGAAGCAGGAGATGCTGAGGAAGAGGAAGGATGTTTGCACGCCGGATGTTGACATGGCAGCCAGCTCCGCGCTGTCCCCGAGGCGAAGGCTCTCCGACGGCTCCGACGTCCACAGCTAGCTGCTGTTGATTGTTTACGAACGAACTATTGAGCAGGGTTATCTCACACTCACACCTGTCGTGTGTGCTACTCTACAATCCCTTCAACAATTTGTTTGCCCATTTTTCGAATAGAGACGGGAGAGAGAGAGACCACTCCGGAGTCTTGCAGCTGAGCTGGTTCACCAGTTTACAACTTTGAAGACGTAAGCCTTTCGGTTACTTGATAACTTTTTATGCAATTTCATTTGAAAATTTTCAAACTTTGAATTTTACGTTCAATTCTTTTGTGACTGTTGACAATGAAGTAAACCCTAAAATTCACGTGAATGAATTCACAATTAAACATTAATTCAATCTAAAAACAAATCAACAAATTGCTCCTGAACGTGAGAAAAAGAAATTTAACTTATATTCTATGATCAAGCTTTAAATTACATTTTCACGTGAAGTGAATATTCAGACAAACTTTTTAAGTTCCGTTACAAAAATTTATCCTTCATGCAACAAAGATACAACTCTTGATCAAACTGCAATAGCAGCTTTTTCACGAGTAATCATGATTAAAAAAAAAAAAAACTCTCAAGTGGTCGTCGTATCAACAAAGATCTGCGTTCCCATGAAAGAATGTACAAACGATAAGCAATATATATCTGCGGTTAAGAAAGGAATGCACAAAAGAAAGAACAGAAAAATTACCTCCGCGTCTGGCAATGGATCATACAGTTTCTTCTCTCGAACATCAAATATTGTAATTCCAGAAATTTTCTGGACACCTAATCCAGTAGCGATCAAGCTCTGTTTGACCATTATAAATCCAAGTCAGCTTAAATATGCCCCCTTACAGTTCATTGAATTGATTAAATAGGAAATAGTAATAATTGCATCGCTCAGTTTACCATCTTTAACATAGGTGAATTAACAGTGTTAATAATTAGAGGTTAAATGATTAAAGTTTGAAAAGCCAAAGGGGTATATTAATGATTTAAAATTCTGAAATAGATATTGTTTTTAAAAGGGCAAACTTCAGGTGGCAAAATGAGAATTCATATAAAAAATATTAAACATTTGCGATCTCTTACCAAGTCAAAGATGTTTGAATTGGAAGCTTCTAATGGCGGAAGCACCTGTTGTAAAATACAATAAAGAAAAATCATAACCATTAGCAAAGTATCATGTCAATGAATACATTACGTTCAGAATGTATGGTCATATTTTATATTGATCAATATAAAAATTTATATCTTATTGATAAAATATCCAACTAATTATTTATTTCATTTCATTAATGAAAGTAAAATGAGCAATAAAAAAATTGTCATATATTTTTATAATAATCATTATAATCAAAAACAAAATTGTCAAATAAACCTCTTATCCTTCATGGTTTCTCGCTCTCTAGGCAGAAATGCACAGAGATTCGGAAAATCAATTGTCTATATTTTACAATTTTTTTTTAAAAAAAAAGGGCACAAAATAACATATTTTTGCCAACCATCGTTGCAATTGTTACTTACCAACTTTTGGATTCCATTAACCATGACAAACTTTTCATCATTAGAAATGCCTGGAGATGTAAAAACTTCAAATGGGCCCAGAGTTCTGTCTGTCTGATTTGTTATAGATAGATGAACCTGAAGAAATCCAACATAAAAGTAAAGAATATATGGAAAGAACTTGTAGAAGATAATGAACAGATTATTAGCATCTCATTCCTGAAAAGTGTAGAACATGCATTTTCAGAGGTGCCAATGTTTCTCTTTTCAGACAAGTTTTCTGTGTCTAAGTTATTTTCCAATTTATATTAATAAACTAGATAAACATTAGATTGATTCATCTTCATTTCTGAAACAACTTGGCTAAAGATCCTAAAGCACAGTTCCGCTCACAAAGAGGGTAGTGGATCATTGACAGGGAAATCAACTAAAATCAATAAATTATTTACCAAGTGGATACAAAGAACCTATTTGTATCAAGTCATCAAATTTATAAGGAATGCACTAAGGTGAAAAATTATACAGAATGCCATTGTAATAACCATCTTCTAGGCTAACATAAGAAAAGTACAAGGATAATTATTTACCCCATGATGTATATTACATCCATAGATTTCTCTCATTCAGTTGACTCATCTGGAGACATGCTACCATAGTGATTGCATGGAAAAGTAATTGGGCGTTGCATTAAAAACAACTCAATGCTAGGATAAAAGCAAGTAGGTTGATGATACCATTTACAGGTAAAGCAACAATACATTCACTGTAAGGTCACAATGCTAGGATTAAGCACTAAAACTTTCCACAAGATAAGACCTTTAGAAAGCCATCTCAAAATTTAGAATCCGGATCGTAGCATAAGCATAGTTCTGTCCATATGAACAGTCAACAACATATCCATACCTGAAATGGCCTCTCCAAAATGATAATGGGCGGAATATCAAGCATCTGCAACTCAATGTCCTTCTGAGTAATAGGCTGCTCAGACAAATTTAAAAAATATATATAATCCTTTCTCTTTATATAATTATTTTGCAGCAACAGAAAGATAAAAATTAACTATCCCTAAACAAATTCCAAACTTAGAAGATGTCCATTGATAACTAGGACTAAAATCTGAGTAGGTCCAACAACTTGATTAAAAAAAGAATACATGAGAAATTAAAAATAATTATTCAAGAAGACAATAGGTACTTTTCATACTGCCGATCCTTTTCATGGATAAAAAGATAAGATTAATTGTTTTTAAAGTAGGACACAAAATGTGCATCAGATTATAAAGCTTCAAAAATTGAAGATTGGTATTATGGATATTAAACTGTAGCTGAACAGTGAGACACAGACAAAGGAATATTTGGAAAAGTTAAATAGAGTTGTAAGATTGCAAATAAAACATGACCTTAGAGAGATGGAGTTCATTTTGAAGCAATTTGAAACAAATAGTGAATCCTTCAAGGTCTATGTGGTTTCTTAGTAACAGCACTCTGTTTTCAACTCAGATCAAGATGTTGGGACATTGTGCAGTTGGAAAATTGTATACATAATCTGCTAAGTAACCACATGTGCAACCTAGTAATTACTAGGAGAGACTCCATTATTTGAGATCAAATTATCACTAATAATTGCATTCAAGTTACTATAAAAGAAAGACTCAAAACAAGGATTTAAATATCAGTAATCTTAACAAAATAATACGATCTGAGGGGCAATTTGAAGAAGTCTTTGTTATGAACCATAGAAGGAATTTCAACTAAAGAACAGAATTCCTAATTAAATTCTTTCTTGCTATTTTCTGAGAAATATGAACAAATATATCAAGGAAGGAATTGCAACTAAAGAAATACTTTTTCTAATTTCTAAAAATATTAATAGCTAGTTAGCACATAGGTAGGTTCAGATGTACTGCAGTGCCATAGATTTGCTGAGTTTGGAGTCGACCAGGTTCACCCAAGTTCATTCGCCATGTTATTTGAAATTTACCAAGAATACTGCTCCCATCAACCTTTGATTGTCCAAATTCTTCAACTGTGGACTTTATTACATAAAGATAGTTGTATATTCCACCTCCAGCTCTGATTAGAACAGGTGGCTTAAGTAATCCTCTGTATGAGATTGAGATTCAAGTGCAACTTCATGAGAGCAATAAACAACAAGGTGAAATACAATCTCGTATTAGGAAGATTCAAGGATCATAGGAAACTTCTATAAATGTTGAATCACCTTGTCTCAGAGTTAGCTTCGGCAGTGTATTCACTAGTTTCCAATCTTGTTGCAGTCCATTGTTGTGAAGGTTCAAATTCAACTTGATCCATGTAAAGATTTGACTTTGTGTGATTCTCTATGCATGCCTCCAAATATGTATTATCCTAAAACTGAGAATGTGAGATAAACATATTGCAAACCTGAGTTATCTCATTTGATAGGACAGAAAAATCTGATCTTCTTGTAGCATCATTCGCATACGTGAAGACTACATAAACTAAACCAAATTTTCTATTCAAAGGAAGAATTGGAGTAAAAGGCAAATCTATGTTATGGAAAGATAATTACAAATCGTGGCAAAAGTTTTTAGTTAGTGCAGAATCAATGGATTTATTTTAATATGAATGATCACAAAAGGCTGAAACCTGCAAATAATAGTTTCAGGATCATGGTTAACTTGGGAGACACAGTTGCAGTGATAAATTTGAGCCTTAGAGAAAATAAAAAATTATGATAATTATCGTAAGCATAGTACAAAATAGTTAAAGAGGAAGTGAATTTATCAACAAACTAGAACTATAGCCTTTCAGATGTTTGCATATCCCATATATCTCAATGCAATGTTGTGTATAGAGCAAGTGGTGGAAGAGTGAACTAGGATAGACAGCCAATAGCTGGTGGATGTTGTAGTGATCAATAGCCAGCTTGCTCTCTGAAACCAACATCACAATTCATGAACTCAATGGATTTAATTTAACAAAGATGAAAACAAAAAATAGCACCCACAAGGTTTATATATTATATTTGATATACGTGTAGTCCCACATAGGGTATTCAGTTATTAAGCTTCATGCTCAAGTATTATATATGATCATTATCATATTTTTGGCTACATAGATCTTATCCCCCCATCAAGATCTATGCAATGTTACAAAATTAAAATTAATTAAATCACCTTTTATTAGTAACAAAAAAATTTTAGGATAACTCTATCCTTCTTACAACTTCCACTCTAATTGATTTAAATTTTCTAACTAGACAACTATTAATTGTATTTAAATATGTCTATATCATTCATTTCAACCTATTTTATCTCATTTTATCATATGTTGAGTTATACCTAATTGCTCTTAAATATTAATAAAAGGAAGTCTATCGATTAAATCGGTCAAGTTTAGACTCCATAGACTTTGAAGCTAAGCCAACTATGGATGGAACAATGTGTTCTTTCTATAAAAAAAAATGCATTTTCCTCATTATGTGCAATGTTTCAGAGTCAAATGAAGCAACCAACTGAGTCTTAGGAGTTAGTGTAATGTTTCAAAGTCCAATGAAGCAACAAACTGAATCTTAGGAGTTAGTTCAACAAAAAACTAGAAAAATAAATGCATAACCCAGCATTTGCCAAGAAAAAAAATGAATCCACTATAGGGAGGGCATCCAATCTTAAGATATAATTCAAAAGGGAATCAAAGGAAAATGCAGCAACTTACAATAAGTTATTGTGGTAAAAAACCACAGAAAAAAACATACCTTGACTGTGCGAACCTGAAAATGGAAAAAAAAAAAGAGAACATGTCATTTAAAAAAATTAAGAAACAAAATAGAGTATATTAGGCATAAAATAGTAAAATCCAGAGCATTAAACAAAAGAAAGTGACAAAAAACAGATCTTTGGAATTCCCTTTTAGCTAAAGATTAATCAGCAAGCAGAATCCATAATAACAGTAACTCAACGCATCAATGACAGCAGTGAATACCTTTGTTCTAACTGAGAGTGGATTGTTAACAATAAATTTAAAAAACTGAGGAAGATATTTACGCTCGCTGTCACCATCATTGTACAGAGCAGTACAAACTAGCCTAAAATTTGTTGCAAGAAGAACCAGTTAAACAATGTTATTATTATTGTTTTCATCAAATTGTGGCAAATAAAAACATAGCAACATACGTGTGAGCCCCCAATTCTTTAACATCATGCTCTACAATGAAATCATATCTGCCACCAGAACGTATTGATTCAACAGGTGATTTAGACGTATCCAAAAGCAGAATCCTTTGCCTCTCCGTTTGAATTTCTGCCTGACAATTACAAATTATTACTTGTCAAGGCTCAAAACTCGACTAGTAAAACATATATACATAAAAACTAATAATATCGCACAAAATTCTGAAACAGTTGGAAGATTATCTTCATTGTGTTACTTTTGTACTAGTTTTACATTTTTATACTCAATCAATCAACCACACAAACTATCATTACAGAAACCCAAACATCATATTTCTTTGTCAGAAAATTGCTTAACACAAGATGGAAATCAAATTCAATCTCACAAATAAATTAAACTTCCACTAATTGTTTTCAGTGTATATCTCTTGTAACACGAATGCTAAAAATTAACTCAACTGCATCTATGTACATCATATGGTAGATTTTGCATGCATCCTTGTAATTTACTGTTATTCCATTAATCCCACATTTTTCTAAATTCTCCACTATAGCAAAGAATATGACATTTAGTCTTATATAAGTTGATATGCACAATATATATATATATATAGGTGCAAAAAATGGCATTTAGTCTACTTTCGCGATATAGGTTCAGAAGCTAGGGCTGGTTCAACCTACCTTGGGCTCGTACTTATTAATCTAGTAGTGGGTACCATGTAGAGTTAAAATAAATAAAATTACTTAGATGATATAATATTTACTTATTAGAATTAATTCATCAGATTATGCATTAGAGTGGATATCTTAGAAAAAATGGTGGAGTACATGGACCAATAAACTGCGAAAGGACGTACAATTTTGCTACTCCAGCGAGTCAACATCTTTAACAGCTTTCAGTCTATCTTCAATAAAAGATGACATGTTTTTCCTTTGAATTGTACTAGAAAATTCACTGGTCCTAGCAAACCCTGATTCCATGCTGTTGCAACCGATATATTGAAGACAGCAGTTAGAAACCTACTACTAGGAAATACAAATACTACTCAGCATGTCCAACAAGATTTCTACGTGCTTCCTTCCATCCGTTGATGTTCTGGAAAGTAGTAATTTACATTTCTTCAGAAAACAACAGCATGAATCCCAGAGAGAATTTACAGGGTGCAAAACAACACCTTTCGTTACATGTTCATCCTAACTTCCCCGTTGAAATTCTTGTTGAAATTCATGCTTAAAACTGTAACTAGGTAAAAGTAAAGAAAACAATAAAGTTTTCCAATGATCCTACAGCAATGTGGATAAAATGTGAACAAATAGACACAGAACAACTGCTGTAAAATCAACTTCGCCAGAGGCAAAAGACCAGAACAAATCACCTTAATGATCACGTCCCGTGCTTCGAATTTAGAGCTGTTATTGACGCTGATGTAGCTCGAGAACGTCTCGCCCAAATAAATATTTCTATAAACAGAACAAAGACGAACATAAAGATCAAGATCCGCGCCCACTTAATTAGAGCTGCTGAAAGAGACGCCAATGATCGGACCCGAATGATTGAGGGACGATAAGGAGGCCGGAGAGGGCCATGGCATCGACAGGGTTACGGATCTGGAATCGATCCCGGAATGTGAAGTCGCTGTTGGCAACGGCGTCGGGGGTGGAAGGGTCGGAGATCCGTACAAGGTCTTCGGGCGAGAGGCTGGGATCTACAAGGATGTCCTCAGCGGCTAGGAGGTCTAGGGGATCGAGGAGGCGGAGGACGGCTTCCTCGGTCTGGAAGGAGGGGCGGCAGAGGCGCATGACGCGGAAGGCGAGGGAGTGGTTGGACGGCGACCCGCCCTGGGGTTGTCCCGACATCGACGCAGAGTAAGACGCCGGTGACGGCGACGG
>JBBMKF010121892.1:0-19880 GCA_037834155.1 Curcuma caesia
CGACCCCGCTGCCGATGGCCCCATCGATCTTGGTTTCGATGATGATCTCGGGGAAGACATGATCAGAGAGATGATATCGGAGGAGACGACGCTCTGATCTGTTGTTATCGCCCAGGAGAAGTTTGTTGAACAACTGTAAATGGTTCTCAATCATGCAACTGTAAATTCTGTTTTTCTTTTTTGAAAAACTAAAATCTAAATTCTGATGCTCTGATTGTGATTGTTTTATACATGTTGAGTGATTTCAGAGCTATTTTGCTGTCGGTAAATTGATATTTGGTGATTCTTGCATGCAATTTGTGTTAACTATATATATAAATTTGAACCTCTAACTAATATTTAGATAATTAGTATTACTAGTCAAATTTGTTTATTACTAAATCAAATTTGTTTAAAACTAGAAGGAAAAAATTATCTCATTAGATAAGATTATATATATATATATATAAATATATAGTCAAATTTATATGCCATTATATAGATTTACCATTAATTATATTTTATATTTAGTTCACAAAAATTCATTTTTATATGTAAATTCTAATTATTAATTTTTTATATTAACTATAATAATATTAAAACAAATAGTGTAAATGGACTTTCATTGAGGAAAATTAACACTACTACATTCATGATACATTTTCCGATAAAGGATGTCTTTTATCTATGTGACATCCTTAGTATTACCAAAGGCAATTTTTGAAAATTAGTTTATAAACATTGAGGTTGTGTTGTAGATCCATTTTATACAAAATATTGATGAAGATTGTTATTATTATCATCATAAAATAACATTTTGATTAAATACCAACTTTAAATAGCTTTAGAAATTTATTTTTCATAAGAGAAGAAAGAATAAAATAAAAAAATACTCTAAATGTATCGATAGAGTTATGGTTACTACGTGAAAATATCATCTGCATTCAACCTTTCTTTTTTTTTTTGAAATATCAATTGTAGTCCATTTAAATAGTTGAACTCAAACTTATTGACTTTGTTTGTTTGATAGAATTTTATATATATATTTATCATTGCACCTTTATATTTTTTTCAATGGGTAGCGGAAAATACAAATATGATCAATGAAAAATATTTTGATAGAAATGTTTGGTCTTAAGTTTTTTCTAAGGAAAATAATTTCTTTTTTTTTTAAAAAAAAAATACATGATGGTTCATTTTCCTACCTCATCTAAAAACCCTTCATTAATAAATCTCTCTTCACTTTTAGAATTTTGCCTAAACATCGACTCGATCAATTGGATTGGAATCACTTGTTGAGTCGAGTGTAAACTCTTGCTCGGAATTAAATCAATGATTATTGATTCACAACAACAACTAGACTCTATTTTGTAATAATTATAAAATCATAATTATTACGATGTAAATATTATTGAACATGATGTAAAATTTTACAAAGGGGATTAATAAGATAAAATGCCCATTAAAAATAAAAAAAGAATATAATTTTGATGCTTTTTTTTTAAAACAGACACTCCTAATTTTTGCCATATATTCTAATAACCAAAGTGACTGGGAAAAAACACTATCCAATGGTTTTCGAGAGCTTCTACGAATCGAGCTCTTGGAAAAAAAAATCTTTGCAGGCTTTTCTTATGATTTTTTCACCTTCTTTATTTAGAATTCCTACTGAGATTTTAATGGGATTTTCATACATCGATCACGCCAAAGGAGCAACGGAGGAGGATTCAACGCCCCCAAGCACTCCTGTCCTTTTGTGGACAGTTGCACTGCTACATGACTCCCACTTAAAATTGGATTTCAAATGCATTACAAATTCGTTCATTAGCAAAATCCTCTATATATAACCGCTGGATTAAGATATTACAAGTGTTCTGCAAAAACGGCCAGAGTAACTGGAACTTCGTAATGCTCTAAGGCAGCGTATGACCGGAGAACTGGCATATATACACAACTAATTAGCGTCACTAACTTCAGCCTTGTAAAATAAGTCCTAGCTTAAAGTAACCGAAGAATTTGCGTATCGAATCACATATTAAGAAAGCATTGTTGCAGGCTCTGCTTTTTGTAGCTGCAACTCATGCATTGACTTCAATTGCATACCGCGCCCAGTAACAACATTGGAGATGCTAGGAAAAATAGACGTTGGCACGCAACCGGCCATGACTGCCAGGGCTATAAGAGGAATACCATGGAAGTTAGTCCCAAATAGCATTCAGGAGGAAGTTCTCACACAACTCATTCCTGCATGAATTCAATCTCATTAGACTTGGGAAGAACAGAACAAGGTCAACGAAGATCATCAAGCTTTACTTTTTGCAACGACACCATAAACTAATAGCCCAGGCGATCATTAAGTGAGGTGCGTCCATCCCCAGTTTGTCCTGCTCAAAGTGTTATTATCTTAGAAACTTGAATTGATAAAGAACAAAATGCTGTCTAGGAACTGAAAAGATTACCCTCAGGTGGTACCCATGCTTCATATTCTGGGTTGCTGCCAAGAAAATCAGGTCTTGAGGGACCAAGAACTGGCTTCTGCTTTGAACTATCTTTTCCTTTATCCCTGCTTTTGGATTTTTTGTTTTGACGTTCTTCTTCCTCTAAAGCAGACAAACCACGCTTGTGCTTAAGTAGCAGAGCTATTGCATCTACAGCAGAGGCTTCAGCGTCAGATGAAACTGACACTTCCGCTTCAGAATTTATACCGTCAACTGCTTCAGTCTCATGGACAGACTTGCGTTTCCGTATAATTAGACCAGAAGCTGCCCCTTTAATATCTGACCCACTGTTCACAGGCTTTAGAGCTTTGTTCCTATCTATGTAGTCTACAAAATTGTCCAACTCATTCTCATCTAACTGAGTTTCCAGAACCATATTATCTTCTGGCAATTCCCTGGTGGCACCAAGCCACTGTGGTTTTAAGGCAGTATACACAGGCTTGCTGGAATTTGTGTCCTCAGTGATCTCAGTGGCTTCTGTATGTTCCTTTTGTTTTGTACTGGAAGAGTCTTGAATGACAGAACCTACAGGAAGTGAAGGCAGACTGCCTTGCTTTTGCTCAGGTTTTGGTGGCTTAGGAACACTAGGAGTGGTTTTAGGTTTCGGTGCTTCTGCTATGACATCCCTTTTGCGAGAAGCTTCTCCCATTGGATCAGCAATCTTCAGTAGATATGTTGTTTTGTCCAGCTCAGCTTGAAGGTCTGATAGTTCATTTTGAATTTTTTTGATTCTGTCGTGCACTATCACATGAGAAAAAAATGTTAAGAATGTTATGAATCAAGATTTTGTTCCATAATGTTCATGTTTGTCAACCAAAAAGTCCACTCTGGAATATAATAACACAAGTGAATTCAAAGATAATGGTAAGATTTAACAACCCAAAAGAGGTAGTTTATGCTTCCTATATATACATATAATTAAGCCTCAGTAGAACCCTCTTATCACGAGCCATTAGCTGCTAGCAGCCTCTCGATCCAAATCATATTCTTCTCCCTCTCTCTGTTGTCTGCTCTTCACTCCAGGTCCGCATACACTTATCTTCCTCTCTAGCTCCACATGTCCCATCTGCACAAGTACCCTTCCATGCAAGAACTCCCTTTGATGTTGACTTCATTAGCCTGAGATGGCCATCCTTGCATCATAATCAGCCTGATACCTCCTCCCAGCCATGCCAGCAACTTCTGCCTTTGTTGCAAACTAGTTAAGTTTTCACTATGCGAGATCTGCCAACAACCACTAGGCAAGCATCTTCCTGGCACTCACTACCCATGGCTGCTGCACAGACCAGTAACATTTATTGCATGCTCAAGATGCAAATCCATCAGTAGTCGAAGAGGATGGATGAGTGCCCCTCTTCCAGTTGCAGCCCTTCACACAAATCCTCTCTCTCTATGGATGTCTCCACTGTAGCTTACATCAATCATTGGCTGCAGGATGTGGCTACAAGGGATTGCGACTCAAAGGCCTCCCCCCATCTATCCTCTTATATAATTCAGGCTTCTTCCTCACAATTCCGCAAAGCCTTAATTCAAGCGTACACCTAAGCAAGATTGAAGTCACCATTCTCATATCTGCTAATCAGCATCCAATCTACAATGGCTGTTGTTTCTTGCTCTCCTCACCACTGGCAAAGACGAGCTAATCATCATGCTCCCTCTAATGCAGTTAATGGGGAACCCAAGTGCATATCTATGTCGAACGCAAGGGTCACAACCAGTGGACCCTGCCTGAAATGAGCTGTGACCAACCTGACATTGGATTGGGCTAGGCACGGTCTGCAAGCTGAGTTTGACTTGCTATTTTTATATGAAATTATTAATTACTAATATTTTTAATAATATTCAATAAAAACATGTCATTTTATTTGTATTTAGTTTTTTTATTAATTTTTCAATAATTTCAAAAATAATTTAAAATTTTTAGTTTTAAAAATTGATCTGGTGGGCAATGATAGTGTTAGGCCCAACATGTCACCCACAGGCTAAAGCTAGGCCATCCCTTGTGACGCTGGTGCTTCTACACTCCAACTTCTACTGCCTCAATCTTCCCACCCTTTCTTTTCCCTTTCACTACACCTTGTTCTAATATTAGCCACCTGAACAAAGAGACATCATATTCTTAGATTGCTATTTCCAGAAAGCAATCCAGCTATGTTATCTATCTCCAGTGAAGACTTATTTCTTGTTCTTTTACTATTTCTTGTTCTATGGTATTCATATTTCCAACAAGCCCCTCAAGTGTTTACCTTTCCCCCAATCTATTATGTGTAATTGTATAGCTGTTTTAGGGAGAAGCTCGAGATTAGTTATTGAGATATCTCTTCTCATTTCACTTCATCCTTTCTCTCTTTAACATCATTGACTATATGCCGATCTAAGGTGAGGGATCACCATAGCTTTGTTTCGACTGCTATTTGATGAAAAGTCAAAATTAGTTCAAAAAAAAATATCTTAAGGAAAATAGCATTTGAAAACATGGACATAGACTATAAAAAACAAAATCAAGTGATTCAGCAAAACAATATAGCTGCAGAAGAATTATCCTGAGCTTAAGCAATTGAAAATTAAGAATGCTTCAAATTATATTGAGATATCTTGAACTATCTTCAATCATGCATGATAGGAAACTCACCGAGCTGAGATGATAGTCCAGACATATAAACGTCAAGGTCATCTTCACGTTCAATGCTTTGTTCGGAGGTAGTAGCCTCCTTTTCTTTTTCTTCTTCTTTCAAAAGCAGGGACTTCATTTCCTCAATTTGTTTAATAATTGTCACTTTTCTCTCAAGAAGAGAATCAGCTGTTACTGTTTCAACTGACTGCTGTTCACCAGATTTTCGAACAGAAGGCTTCTTTGTCCGATCATAGAAGTCATCGTCATCACTGAAAGAAACAGGCTAAATTAGCTTACAGTAATATAGAACTTAGCAGGCAACCAGAGAAGAAATTGTTGAATGATTGGTTCTATGAACAAATATGCAATTGTTATTACTATTATTATTTTGCATTAACGTCAATGGAAAGATAACATTTCAGTATCAAATGGCCATTTATGTCTAGTTCCATTGTCGTGGGAATCAGACTAAAGCCCATCAAAGTAACATACAATGAGCATAATTTGCCTCATAGGTGGCTTTACCAAGTAGGACCAACTGTTTACAATGAGTTACTAATTGTTAAGGGAAAGTATTCCTAATGGGATACCCTACGTAGCCTCCAGGCCCTCCACTATCTATTTATAAGTTATTCCCAAACAAAAGGTTACAAATTCATCCCCCACTACATAATTACATGAATCTATAGCATTTCCCCTTCAAATATATTATAAATTCCAACTTATTACAAATATATTCAACTCTAGGCATCCTTAGCAATTTGACCAACAAATCTGCTAATTGATCATTAGAACTAACAAAAGTAGTGATCATCTCATTAAATTGCACAATCAATGTTTTGCCCTCTCATGAAATATAAAATTGAGGTTATATACATCGTAGAGGTTCATATCCTATTTTAGTCATCAGATGCTTAATTCAAATGAGATCACATGTTGCCACGGTGATTACTCTATATCTCTCTGTGTTTGACCTTGCCACCAGAGTCTGCATCTTACTTTTGCAAATAAGGTTACCTCCTAGGAGAACACAATAACTAGATGTATATCGTCCATCTATAGGGAAGTTGTCAATCTGCATTGGCATACCGTACAATCTGAAGATGATCTACGTCGCGAAATAAGATACATTTTATTAGAGCATTTTTCAAGTAACATAGAATCCACATAGTTGCTATCTGATAGTCATAATATGTTCTCTCTGGAAACTGATGCATCCATCTGCTCCCATGATGAATGAGTAAACTTAAGAAATTTTGGCAGATCTAGTACCAAGGTGCTCCAACTGCCCCTAACCTGTAAACCAAACACAAATATCCACAACCCAAGAGGCATAATTTCTTCCATTGAAGTTGATAGTTGTAAAGGTCATGGACCCTGAAATGGAGGAAATGATCCCAATAAGAGGTATTGAGGAGGTTGAAGAAGAGTCTGACATCTCTGAAATCTTCCTCAACAACAAAGCTGCAGATTGGGGCTGGAAGAGGAATTGTCTGTTGTGCAAGTGAGAGAATAAAGGAGGGAAGAGGCTGTTCAAGTGGTGCCCACGATGAATTACACCTCAAAATCAAAATTCTCTGAACCAAAACAGAAGCAAATTGCCCCTTCTGTAGCGAGTTGAATAATGCAGCAACTGAACAATTGAGGCATGTAGGAGCTGATCAATTTCTCCACCACTAATTTATAAATAATAATAATAATAATACTATAGCAGATTTTTTTTGAAGATGGAGGTTTAATTTCCACTGTAGCAAAATGCCAATTGGATCCAGCTTTTCAATTGTTGTGCGTTGTTCCAATTGGGGGAAAGAGAAAAGTGGCAGACAAGCTCGACGTAGTGAGAGAGTTACAACTGAGCGGTAGCACAATGTAGGAGATCATAGGCCGTCATGACACAGGAGGTCGCAGCAAGCACTGTGTCACCGCAGGTGTTGTGGCACAGGAGGGTTGTGGTAGGCATCATGATGCAGGAGTTCGCGACACAACAGACGTGAATAGGATGTGGACAATGTCGTGGAGAGGAGATGACATCGGAAATGGAGCAGATTGAGGATGTGAACACCAGCTGAGTCACACGGAGATGTAAGGCTGAGATCATATGAATGCACAGGTGATCGACACATGATGGGTTACACAAAGAAGGATGGCTCTGATACCATGTTAGAATACCCTAGATAGTAAGACCTATTACAAATACACCGCCAACTACTTCATAATTACATATGGATTCATAACACAAACAAATCCTACTGCAATTTATGTGATGTTTGCAAAAGGGAACTCTTTAAAATCATTGGTTCAATAAGAATAAAAAAAGTGAAAGTAACAATAGTAGGAAATTTTCCTCATTCTACAACTGTTATCAAAGCCAAAAAGTATAAAAAAAGAGGAAATTACCAATTGATGATGGCAACATCTACACACATGAACTAAGTACCACTATAATAATGATTGCCATGGTGATCAAATATCAGCCATCTAGAATTCCATATGATCCATTGGTGTACACAAGTTCGACTAGAGCTGTCATTTAAAAAGAGGAAAAGCAGTATGTCCTAGTCTCTGTTTGAACTATGTCCTGACCATCAGAAGTATCAGTGTTTACTGACCCAAAGTAAGAAAATTTGACACCTCATAACAAAAGGACGCTCGATCACTGTTTTGGGGAAAACAGCAGAGCATTGAAAGAGCAGGCATATACTATATCTACTTTGAACATGGAGAAATACAGTCCAGGCAATGAATATGCATTCAAAGCAGTGAAATATGTGGAGTCCTTAAGAGTCCAAATTAAATCGACTGAATTAATAATGTCAAATAAAAAATAATTTGATCAAACTAGCCTTAGCTATAGTTAGCCCTAGTATAATAAGTATTATGATGAGGAATATAATGAGATGAGTATTTACCATGATTGAATATATAAGATAGTATATAAGATAAGGCTGAGGCTATTTTGGATTCAATCAGACAAAGACTATCTTATAGAGTTGTCATATTCAATCTTAAACTAATTGCACAATACTTAGTATGAACAATATGGATAAACATATTAAAAGAAAAACATGCCTTTGAGGTAGTCTGACAATCGACTAGTAAATAAAAATGTCACGGCAATCAAATGAGATGAGTATTGCTTCCATATTTTACTCAAGGACACTCATGATTGACTTATAACGATTTCATGGTTTTTGTAGGTAAAACATTTCAGAGATAGGCTGAAATCACCTGATGCTGTAGTCAATGGTCATCCATACTGCAAATATACATAATGGTCTGAACATGAACTACTACCAAAAATGGATGGAGAATTTAATTTTTAAACTTGTAAATAATTAGCTACCAAATCAACATGTTGCTTGAAATTCAAACTAAACAAAGTTGATAAAGAAGTGATACACCGTGGATCATGGATACCTCAACACTTCATCTTCAATGTCAATGTTCTTATTCTTTGTACCATGTGCTACCTTTCTGGATCGAGCTCCTACACTTTCTTGGATACTTTCATTCAGTGTCTCCTCTAAGTTCTCCAGTTCCTCCATGATCTGAGACACAATATGCAAGATCTAGTAATTTGCCCAAAAGAAAAATCTTATTTGAAATATCAAGACAGTCCAGAAAACTAAAAAAAATAGCATTACCTGAGATATTCTTTGTTCATTCCGAGCTATCTGTGTTTGCTGACCTTGAGTTAAGCCACCTTGTGCAATGTCTTTTACTCGTATGGCATCAATTTCTTTTTTCATGTTAGCAACCTTTTCATAATAGAGGATCAAAGACTTACTATGTGACAAGTATAAAGTCAACCGAATGATATATAAGTCAATAGAAAATTGAAAAGGCATGGGTACACACCACAAATGGAGCAAGCAAATACAGAAAGAAAAATGATATGCTACATGAAAAATGTAGCATGAAACTCAACATGACATAGTCAATTGCATGGATGTGGGCCCCACTGTATGGAGTGTGTCATGTTGAGTTTCATGCTACATTTTTCATGTAGTATATCATTGCTCATACAGAAAATAGCAATTGTCTAAAACATTTTAAGGGACACTCACTATCCAATTTGATCATAACTATCTATAGTATTAAAATCATTGGTGAAGTTTCAAGGCTCATCAAGAGTCAAGACTTAACAGGTTGGAGGTCTTCCAGAACATGCTACGTCTCTCATTGTTTTTTACCCTTTATTCTGATTTTTTGGGCTCTTAATAAATATCTATACTATCTCTATTAACTACTGTGTCTTAACCCAAAAGAAATACCAACTACCATAAAAGTTCAAAAACCAAGCTCCTCAAGACCTTATACTAACTACAGTGTCTTAACCCAAAAGAAATACCAACCACCATAAAAGTTCAAAAACCAAGCTCCTCAAAACCTTATACTTTCTGTCGCTTCCGCAGCTGTCCTTTCTGTTGCTCTGGCTCCATATCTCTACCCTTTATAGTTCTAGTCCCTTTGTGGAATTATCATCTCCAATGATGTTGTGACTCCATGGCCCCCCAACAAACACCAGCAGTTAGTCATGGATGGGCAGTTCAAGGATGATATTAAATAACATTAAATGGCAAAATGCCAAGGCCAACTTATATGTATTTCCCATCTTGTAAAGTCAATTTCATTTTTTTAGCAATAAATTCAAATTTGAACTGTCTGAGAGCAGTATAGGTTCTGTTTGAAAGCAGTACAAACCATCATTATTTATATAAGAACTTAAAGTGTATGTATTGTTAGTACCGATGGAATCAACATATCTCAATAATGATATGATATTGCCCACTTTAAACCTAAACTCTCATGGTTTTATTTTTGAACTTTACCCAAAAGGCCTCGTACTAATGGCGATAGCTTCCATCATATAAACCCATGATTTTTTTCCATGTATTTTCAATGTGGGACTTTAATTGTATCTCAACAATCCTCCCCTCAAATAAAGGACCACTGGGAGCCCCCCCTATCATTATCCCTATGCCTATGGTCTGGGTCCGAGCCTCCCCTACCTCATTCATTTTTCTTGAGGGTCCCCACATGGCTCTACATAGATCATGACTTTGATACCAATTGTTAGTACTGATAGAATCAATATATCTCCACAATGGTATGATATTGCCCACTTTGGACCTAAGCCCTCATAGTTTTATTTTTGAACTTTATCCAAAAGACATCATACTAATGAAAATAACTTCCATTATATAAACTCATGATCTTTTCTATGTATTTCCAATATAGGACTTTGATTGTATCCCAACATGTATAAATAAATTATATAGCATAAATAGGATTAATTAATTAGAGTTAACTGTTACTATTAGATATGAAAGTACAATAGTAATTTACTTGAATTTAAGTGTACATTAATTACTCTTATAATAGCTTATGAATATATAAATATTAAAATAAATTATTATTAAAACAGCTAAGAATTTGAAACATTAATATTAATCCATGTAATTGATATGCAATTACAACATAATTATGGACTACAATTAATAAAAACCCATAATTATATTGACCCCTATTGGTTACATTATTACAAAATATATAAGATTAATATATTAAACCTGTAAGTTATAACTTAAATTAGCATGCATTCCAACTAGGACAACCCACCGTGCAAAACCATCCTCTTTCCCCTTAACCAATGCCATTGGCCCTCCCTAGCCACTGTCACCACTAGCCTAGATGCAGTCCACAAGGCCAGCTCCCTCCTCAATGGTGATATAAAGACCACAATGCTTCGACGACCTACCTCATCTCTGTAGCAATCTCGGCAAATCTGAAGAACGACTCTCATCATCTGTGTAACTTCCTTCACCCATTGACGTAGTTGCCGTATATTTTTGTGTTTATCTGTTGTTGTCGTCTACTTTGTTATGAACAAGTCAAATTCAGTGACTTTTTTTTAAGCATCTAAAACTGCAAACAAGCTATTCGATATAATGCCTTACTGGAATTATTGTGACAGAGGGAAGTTCAACATGGCATTGCCCCATTTTAGGATGATGGAAGAAGAAAGAATCTCCTCGGATGAGCAACTTACCATTTTGTCAGCAGTAGCATAATGCAGTCAGTTGCAGAATGGGTAATTAGAATGGTTTTTTTTTTTTTGCCTTCTATTAGGTTCTTTTTTCTTCTTTCCTTTCTCTTTATGTAATTGAAGCAAAAGATGGAAAGAAACGTTATCATCTTTCCGTTCCCTTTCACACTTGAAAGTAATCAAAATTTGACCCTATTTCCTTCCTTTCCCTCCATGAATCCATTGTTTCTTTTTTTTTCTAATTCCTTTTGTTCTGCTTTCAACACAGGTAAACATGCCCTAAATATGGCCTATGAAGTATAGTGTCATGACGGTTTTTCTTCATGCATGACCAGCCACAAAGGGAGTAGTGAAAAAGAAAGATGCAAGGAAGATGCACAATTCAGTGGACAGTGGACCACAGCATTAGGCAAGCAGAATGTTAACAGATAATTTTACATGACTAGAATGGAGCATCATCGTGGTATCAGGACATGTTCAAAGATGCCAATGCAAGATAAAAACTGCATGCTGAACTGGAGGTTCAGTTGTAAGAACGTTAGAGAGAATTTTTGGCATGGCAACTAGTGATTCCAATTATCTCATGAAGGTGGCATAGAAACTCTCAAAGACCAATGAGCAACAAAAACTAAGGGAATAAGGAGGCAGCTTGATCAGATAAACTATACTCTAGCAAGCATCTGTATTTTTTCAAAAAGTTAACTGTCCAATTCTATAAGAAAACCACTTCATGACTTTAAACCAAAATTCAATGCTAAATAAAGTTGTATACCTTCAATTCCCTTATGAAATGGTTAAAGTAACCAGAGATTTATATCTAACAAGGGGAACATAAAAATTAGCTAAAGTTTCTTAGCTATTTTAAGACAAAAACTAAAGTTATACAAAAATGCAATAGTTGATTTAAATAGTCCAATTCCATGTCAGTGGCTTCCTCAATAAAACTCCTAAGAGTTGATAAAGTAAACTGAGAGATGGCAATCATTGACAACAAGTCAAAAATATATATATAGCTTCACTTTCAATATAGAGAAACAAATAACCATTTCCCCATTTTTATATAGCGCTTTTTGAGTACCACACCAGTCGAGGTTCCCTAAAAAAGTCTATCCATGAGAAGTCAGTCGTCACATAGAATTGAAAGAGAACTGAAATAAATGGACTGCGAACTGAAGCACTCCATAAAGAATGATATCTGTAAAAACAACCTTCAAGTGAAGAATTAAGTTCAACCAAGAGTACTGGAGTGGGAACATGAGAAATTACCTTCTCCATCCTTTTAATAATTTTGCTGCGTGTTTTTTCCTGTCTCTCAGTAAGCTGTCCATTGTAAGTTTTCCATGTTATTTCATCTGCACCATTCTATAATAAACACAAAAGTATCAGAATAACAAAGCAGTTCATGGTAAACATATACATGGAAAGATGACGACATAAAAACAGAGGTATTTTAAAGCAATGAATGTTCAAGAAAATTGGCAACCTCTATATCCTCTTCAATAGCATCCTCCTGCAAACCCCATGAGATACCACTGGCAAGCGATGCATCAACTCTTGCCCGTACTAGTGAAGCTTCACAATCAAGCATCTCTTCTCGTATTTTGGCATTCCGTAGTTTCTCCAAATCACCCTCCTCCTCATTGGAAAGTTAATCAGTAAGTTCCAAGAAAGTTTCGAAGGAGAACAAAATTGATATGAACAACACAAAAGCAAAATAAAATAAATTTGCAAGCATTTTATTTAGTGGCTCAGGCAACCATGACATTTGAGAGCATCAGCAAAAGATAAATTTCATAAATCACATGCATATGCTGTCTGCATTGAAAGACAAATCCTATCACATTAATGCAGGATAAATTAGGTAATTCATACGTGTGACAACAGTCTTGGATTTTGATGCCTTCATTATGATTCCAATACATGAAAATGGTTTATTTCAGTAGAAGAAAATAGTTCATGGTTTTAGCAAAAAACTACTTTGGACTTGTCTGCACCAAGGAATAGCATATACAAAACCATGTATTTTTCTAAGTCAGTAAACTGTGGACTATGGTACATGTTCCACCAAATATTTAAAAACAAAATTCAGTTCATTCAAAGATTTTAAAGTATTATGCCTTTGGAAAAGCTCCAGCAAACATCAAAAGAGAGCTTCTACAAGCAATGTCCTCTGACAGTATTTATCATGTTATCTTTGATGGTTTATTTAAAACAAAGTTCCACAAAGGATACCAAACAACCAATTGCAATGTATAAGAGGAATATGGTCGCTGTCTTACTGGTGGCATCAACTCAGTTGGTCCTTGGAAAATATACAACCGTGACGACCTGAGAAAAAAATGGAGAAATCACAAAATTCAACAACTTCAAATAGATTTTTTTAAAAATATCAAATTAAATCAATTTTTTTTAACCTACTCAGTTCAAGCTCAACCTTCTAATTAAATTAATAACAAACTATTCAGATAACATCCAGTAAATCATTACCTGATTGCATGTGCAATTCTAGCAAATACTACCATAGAACTTTGTAATGGAAAACTGATATTTACAAATAAAATCTTTAATATGTATGGCAAATGATATTATGCTTTTAATAAAATGGATGCAGTGTATGGGTCCCAAGGGAAAACAGCAAAGATAACACAAGCCGGTAAGTGCAATGCAAATGCCTTAGACAAATTTGGTCAAATTAGAGTGAAGATAGATGAAATCAGATTGAAATTTAATTGTATCAGGCTGGTTTTGGAAGCTCCATGTATCTAGTAAACTTCTCGTTGATCCCAACTTGAATCCAAGCGAAATCATACTAGAGGAAGAGAGAATTTTTGTTGCTTGCTTGTACCCAACTCTGAATTTAGAATTTAGAGCCTCATCACAACTTGAGATTTACCACTAGATTGAGGATAGTTAAATCAACCTGCTGCCACATATTAGACTCATCGCTTCATTCATCTCTCTTGACTCATTATAGATTATAGAGGTTATTATGGATGGACAGAACACGGTGATAACAGTCAACCAACAGTGATCATAAAGCTAGCCTCACTTTAATTAAAACATGATTCAGATCTAATTCAGGGTTGCATTAAATCATATAGCTCGGATTTTATTATATTATGTATTATTGACAAAACTTAATGAGACATAATATGCATATTTCTTAAAATTGCTAAACATCCATTATATCACATTTATGAATAATTTTATTTATCTTTTGTCATCTCATTTATGAAATAATTTTTTTTATCTATCTTTCTCTTTTGTTCTGATTTCTTATTGATAATTTAGACAATATTCCATCTCATTTATGAAATAATTATCTCTCTTTTTTCTGATTTCTTATTGATAATTTAGAGCATAATGAGACATAATATGCATATTTCTTAAGTTTTTTTACATCTTTTTTATCACATTTATGAATAATTTTATTTTTTTCCATCTCATTTATGAAATAGTTTTACTTTCTCTTTTTTTCTGATTTCTTTCCTACAGATTCTAATTTCACTGATTCTACCATGTCCGATACAATGATTTTTTAGATTTTTTAAATGCTAATGTGCATTGTAAAACATGGGGAAATTGTAAATACTATCGTGTATTAATCTAAATTAGAAAATATGAGGCAATACATGGGGAAATAATTTTATATATCTTTCTCTTTTTATTTTATTTTTCCCAATTGATACTGATTTCATTGATTCTACTGTCAGATACAACAGATTTGGTTTTTAAAACCATGTGATCCAGACACCTATGCTGATTTTGACAGCCATGGTATGGGCATACTTTATATAGGTTCTAGCACAGTTAGTGTTAAGAATAAACAATTAGAATGACAATATTTCCAGAGACCATTGCAAAATACTATCATGTATTGCTAGATCATACAAGATGAACCTTGCCACCACCTATCATTGTAATTTTATTTTTTTCCTACAACTGTAACACTGCATATGTATATGTATGTGTGCGCTCGCACTTTAATGAACATATTTATATGTGTAAATTCTTCAGAGGAAAATTGCCCAAAAATCTACAACCATGAATGATGACTTTGAAAACATCAGAAGAACATAAATTCTTAAAACAACTTACAAACCAAATCGGAGAACATCGCCAACATGCACTCCTGTGTACACTTTTTTCTTTATCTGCAAAATCAATATAGCTTGAATATAATACATTGTGAACACGAAATGATAATTCTGTGTACATGGATCATAATACAAACTATATTCCTGTTGTTAACTTCCAAAAAACAACACTTAAGCATGATATTATTTGAGTATTTATTTTCAAGGTTTTAAGAAAGATAGAAGGTATAAAACCATAGATACAACTAATGATTACAACCACACACTCCTACTGTGCTTGGCGTTAATAGTTATGTTTTATCCTCATGATTCACCAGGTGATATAGATCAAAGTGCAGGGATTGGTATTGTAACAATAAGAAATTGCAACTAGGCAATTCTTTAAAGCAAGAAAATTGTCCTCCAAGAGCACATATTATACGGCAATTTTCAAACTTGAGTCACCATTCTTTTAAGGTTGGAAGCCTTTTTCTTGGCAACTAATGGTCTAACTACTTAAGCATAGTTCTTAAGGTTCTATATTCATAATTCACAGCGAACAATGTAACATCATTATATATATAATATTCTCAAAGAATAGATAAAGCTCATCAGAAATTAAATCCAATCCATATTAACTCATTAAATTCAGCTTCAGTCCATTGAAATTCAAAAATTAAACTCAACAAATTATATTAATGAAAGAAAAGATGAATCCTCCATTGCAAGCTAGAAGTGGAGGGTGGAAGAAGGCGGAATTCCAGTGTCAATAGCAACATAAGAGACATCATATTGCAACATGGAGACTCAAACTCGGTAATGAGATGAAGAGTGAGGAGAAAAACTGTTGCCCGATCAAGACTCAAAAGTCACAATGTGGGTGGAACAGACAATGATTCAGTTTTATCACATCAAATATGTCTAGTCTTCCTCTCTTCAAATAGCATTGTCGTCGCCTTCCTCTCCATATATCTAGTCACATCATCAAGAGTTGAAGTAGTGTTCAAGGGTAAACTTTGCTTTACAACTTAGGAATTTATAAATTAGAAAAATAATCATAATATTATCATATGGAAGTCAAACAGGAATTTATAAATTAGAAAAATAATCATAATATTATCATATGGAAGTCAAACAAATAGCACCTTAATAGTACCTGGACTTTGTTGACAAATGTCCCATGTGTACTACCAAGATCGTACAGCAAAACTTCATCTTTCTTAAACTGCAAAACTGGAAGGCAGATACAGAATAAGGGAACAGAAGCCAGAAATATTTAAATGATTTAAGTCAGGGAATCTGTAAGTTCTAGGTATTGACCATATGCCCAACAAGAGTAGGTAGACAAAACATTCAGTTTTGAGCAGTTAATATGCACACTAAAGCCAACTTCCCTTGATGTCCAGCATCAATTGGTAAAAGCCAAACAACTAAAGAATCTAACCTTTTTGGGTTTGTCTCTAACATTGTTTTTGCTTGTGGGGGCTGGGGTTTGGTCTTACATAAGTTGCCCTCACTATTTCTCACTCGTTCGGCCTCTAACTTCATTGACAATTTCTAGTCTCTTGAAACCCAATGAAGTTTTCCACTAAAAATTGCATATACAGAAGGTTCTTTTAACACAAGGGATGATTTTATTTTATACTAAACTGTAATATTAGTACATTAATATGTGAAAAAGCATTCCCAAATACTAGCATTTCTAAGTAAATTATTTAGGACTCTTAAACATATTCATAATATGCAGTATCAGGACTATTTACAGTTCAACACTATTTGCAGATAAATCTAAGTATAAATTGATTATGCATGCAACAATACCAAAAATCTGTATGTTACAAACCTGCATGGAACCGGGAAATTGTTGGATGTTCCAGCACAAAATCACATAGATCAACACGTCCAAACATATATGCCCCTTTTTGAGACCTAGAACATAAGAGATTGTTGACAAAATCAGCTTTTGCACCTTAAGTAACTAGAGCAGTGAACAACATATGCATTCAATATCATTATCCTTAAGATCATATAAAAGTTGAAATCAGAAACCAGGAAAACAGTACTACTACTCAAGCCATCAACCATTTAAGGAGCAGAGAGAACAATATTATTTATAACATTAACATGTGATTCATTATTTCCATTTTATTCTAGAAAATGCTAGTATGCAAGGATAGTTTACTGATCCAATTTACTAATTCTGAATCTATTGGACAATAACAGTTGCAGCAAATTAGAAACAAAAACAATATTTTAAGTACTATTAATTTTCTGATTGTAACTCTTAGATTGGTATGATTTAAGACATTGCAAGATAATAAACTTTTAAATCTAATATGATGTATGTAAGTGATTTGACCAGCAACAAACTAGGTGATTGTTTCTTGGCTCCATGTTTCCAACCTTGATAGCAATACTTTTATGCTTTTGGAAATTTATTAGTCTACGACCATATAAATCACTTGTTACAGTCATTGCTGATTTACACACACACACACACACACACATACATAGTCAATCGTAAGTCTCCATCTTTAATTCAAGAATCAAAGATAGACCTTTACTTCCTATAAACTTCTAGACCCCAATAAGTTAGGCCTATAAAATTGCGAGCATATTTGATGGAAACTAGGAACGATAAGATTACAATCAGTATTTTTCTAGGGTTAAAGTTAGATTTAAATGAAATTTTGAAATACAGAACCTACACCTTATAGCTACAAGGAAGCAAAAGAAGAAAATATTTCATTGTCCACAGAACACAGGGAAGAAGAAACCTTTACAGACAAATCCAAAAAAAAAAAAAACCTGATGCACTAAAAAGGAGAAGATTTCGCTTTGAGGAAATGAAAAGGGGATAAAACTCACACGTCCAGTTGCTCGATGATGATACCATCCTTAAGGACCTCAAGGAAGAAAGGGTGCCCAGGAGGTTCGCTCCACGTTGGGATCGAGTAAGGAACCGGTACTTTGTCGCTTTGAGATCCGGACGAGCGAGAGGAAGAAAAACTAGGGCTAGGTTTCTCAACAATATTCACTTCAGGCTCAGTAACAGTGGTCTCCGAAGAAGAGCTGTGGTTTGCTTCAGATTCCGGAACGGTGGACTCCGCTGCGCAAGCTCCCTCCTGATTCGCACTGGACTGCAAGTGCTGGGCAAGAGGAGGCTCGCCGTTAGAGTGTTCGATGGTAGGGTTTGGGTTTCGAGGAGGGGGAGGACCCATGGGAACCTTCATGGCTCCGGAGAAATACGGGAGGAAAGGGACCAAGCGAGCAAACGAGATGAAGCGGCGACGCCGGAGAGGAAGCGAGGACCAGGGTTGGGGAAAGAACCGAGCGTACCTGATCCGATATGGCAACTTGATGAGCTGATCCGAAACTTCAGATCCGGATTTCGGATTTTTTGATATGTCGGGACTGCGGATTCGAATCGAGTTTCTGAGCCGATATGAGGTTGCGAAAAACGGATCCGAATCCCTTTTTAAAAATTAATATTAAGAAATTTAAAACAATCAAAAAATTTAAAATTAATATTCAGTTTAGTCGGACTTTATCGATGGATATTGTTTAGCAATGAATCGTAAGTTGGTATTGAAGAATTAAGTCTTTATTTAATAATAAGTTAATACGAGATTAACAATCTACATAGTAATTATCATTAAAATTGCATATTGTACGAAGAGGGAGTTTATGTTATTGAATATGGATTCATTGTGTAGATTTATTAATTTGTTAACAGTAATGGACTATTATAGTGGATGGTTTTGTAGGATGAATTTGATATAAAAGAAAGAAACCAAACATACCTTTCTTTTATTTTGGACTTTTTTACATTAAAATTATTCTGGTTGAGATCGCTTAGTGGATGCGTCACCCATCACGCAGTACCACGATGGATGTCGTGAGGAAGGAGAAGATGAGGAACTCAGGGACCTACAAACACCAACACCCGCGAGAAGGAAGGCCAAAGATGTCCCTGACTCGACTACTCTAACGCTCAAGTTAATTACTGAGGAGGAAAAAGAAGAAAACAACAAATAGAAGTGAGTGTTTGTGATATTGCGTATCTGTGTATGTAATATCAAAGAGTTATATAGACGAAGAGGACAGAGAATTATACATATTTGTCTTGTCATTAATTAAGGAAAGTATCTGTGCACAGTAGATTTTGTCAGAAGAGTTATCGTGGAGAATATTATCTTAGATCCCTTGTCAGGGTATGAAGAATATCTTATCGTGATACAGACGAAATGTTCCTTCACCGTGTCATTACATTATCATGTCTTGGCAACAGTGATGTGACATATTAAATTTGATGATGACCGCCAAACAAGATGGATCAGGGGATCAGATTGTGATCGATAAATCAGATGAATCAGGATTTAAGTGGTCAAGTAGGGATTATGAATGAATCGCTCGTGTCCAATTAAGTTCAGTCAACCGATCAAGTCAACTGCAACAACCGAGTCTCCCTCTATTTGTGCCACATGTTTGGACAAGTTTGACGTGTCCCGATCTAAGAATGATCTTTACGGACCAAATCATAATACCCATAATGAAAATGAAAATCCTATTGTCGTCCATTCTTATAAAAAAACTTCCACTGTATTACAAGAACTTCTCTCATTTCAAGTTAATCCTTCAATTGTCATTGTATTGAATTTTTA
>JBBMKF010121999.1:0-19879 GCA_037834155.1 Curcuma caesia
AAAATAAGATAAAATAAAATAAAATTAATTTCATCTATCAACAACATTTTTGAAGTGATAAGTATGGAATGGTAAATTTATGAAATTTCCTCTCTTCGAGCAGAATCCGATATCGTGCTAGAACCCTAAAAATATTACAAAAAAAAAAAAAAACCAAGGGAAAATGGAGAAGGACTTAATCCGAGGGAAAATACCACCATTCGACAGTCAGATCCCATAGGATAAATGATCCAACGGTGTAGCAAAGTTTTATAGGAAAGGACTCAATCCGACTTGATCATCACCGTTCGACGCTCAGATTCAATATGGCAAATTGATCTAACGGTACACAACACGAAGACTTCTTCGTCACAATTCTACGATCAGATTTGATTTAGAAAAATGATCTGACGCTTCAGGCAAGTGTTACAGCCTCACCAAACCTAATCCACTTTAATATTTGCAAAAACTTAATCTCCCCAATTCTACGGTCAGTTACGATGTGGACATTGATCCAACGGTGAACAGTGAAGGGAAGTACGGCTTAATCTTTGCTTCTCTCTCTACAAACCGAACCGAATCGGTTGAGACCTAAAATAAAATATTTATAAGATTAATTAGAGCTCTCAAACGGACCCATCTACGACGGAGCAGGTCAATTCATAACAAACTCATCATATGATGAGGTGAGATGGGTCAATCCACCAACTTAACCGATTAGAAAATTTCTAGTCCAATCCAACTTCAAATGGACCGCGGGTTAGGCGAGTCAACCCACGAACCTATTAAAAAAATAAAAAAATATTAAAAATTTTAAATTTGAATTATAATTTAAATTGATTAAATTAAAATTTTTAAATTTGAATTATAATTTTAATGGATCAAATCCACTAATTCATTAAGTTTTCTACTTTAATTTTAAAATTTAAAATAAATAAATAAGTTTTCTCAATCCGCGGGTCAATCCAAATCTGTCGCAGTCAATCTACATGGGTCGCGGGCCAATTCATATGAATCCATCTTAAAATAGATTGATAAAATTTTAATTCAATCCGTCTAAATTACTTAGTGAGATAGATCAACCTAGTAGATCTAATTCAAATTACCGGCTATAAGATTAATTATCAAATCCATGGGACTGATAGATAAATCTTAATAATATAGGTATGGAAATGAAAAGGTGCGAGTCAACAAAGGTCATTATTTCCACCTACCCCCGATCTACATAACAAAACGATACTTAGTTTTTCACCCACAAACGTACCTTCTCATACGTTAGTCAGATATATAGCCATGAGTTAATTAAGTAAATTAAAATACTAAAAAATTAGCGCGAAGGTCAGTATTGTGGTGGTTGGTGCGCTGGCGGTGCGGCGGCGGTGGCGGGATGACCACCACAATCGCCTTCTCCCGGTCGCCATTAAAAGCCCATGGGACGGTCCTTTCTCACCTCGCACTCGCCCACGCCAACCCTCACCTACTCCCCTCTTCCTCCTCTCTGACCTACTGCTCTCATGGCCGGCGACGCTGGGGATGGCGTAGTGGTGCGGAACAAGCAGGTGCTGCTGAAGAACTTCATGGTCGGATCGGCTAAGGAGTCCGACATGGAGTTGCGCGAGGGCACCATCAGCCTCAAGCTTCCTCCCGGGACGGAAGGCGCCATATTGGTCAAGAATCTCTACCTCTCGTGCGATCCCTACATGAGGGGGCGGATGAGGGAGTACTACGAGTCCTATATCCCGCCTTTCCAGCCCGGGAAGGTACTATCCCTCCCCATCTAGGGTTTTGTTCCGCTTTCCCTTAAATCGTTCTCGATTTGGCTATTCTCTTTGTCATTTATGTGTTCTCCAAGGCTGCTTCCTCCAAATCCTCATCGTCTGTTACTTCTCCAGTGGGCTACAGAATTTCTAGTTACTCTTAAAGAAGCTCCCTTTTTTATGAAAAACCATGTTAATTTTAATCATTTGGGGTTTTTTAAAATCAACAGTAAGTGAGTAATTTTGTTTCTTGATAGGAACAAAAGGAAGTATAGAACCCTAAATTAGGCAAGGACTCACTAGGAACAAACATGGGCGAGGAATTTCTGTGAGCTAAATCATTCTTCAGCTGAAAAGAACATTTTTTATTGAGATTTGACTTTTCTTACATTGACAAGGAGCTTCTGTGAACAACCTCAATTATTTGTGTGTTTAGCCATTTATAAATAGGTAATGTGCTGAGATAGGATATGTTTAAAATATAAGATGGAAAACTACAAGTTAGGTTGAGATATAAACAAAGTCTAATGCGTTCAAGCTCTGGTGGGAATGATACCATACTGCTTAATATCTAAGATTCTTTTTGAATTAAGCATCTTACAATATATACTTTAATTTCTTATTACCAAGTCGCATGCAATGGTTCGATTAAGAATATGCAATCATAAACAATCCAGCCTCATGATTTATTTGTGTTGCTGTACCTATTTGGCTCTTTGTGCATTGCATAGTAAACTAGAACCAAATTGTCCTATTAGATACCGTGTTCCCCAGCTATGGTTATTCAAAGTCATCTGATGACAACCTTTTGTTGTTCTCATGAAGTGCATAGAAGGATTTGGGGTGGCCAAAGTGATTGATTCCACAAACCAGAAATTTGGTGTTGGTGATTATATCACAGGACTAACTGGCTGGGAAGAGTACAGTATTCTTACAAGGACCGAGCAGCTGAGAAAAGTTGAAATTCTTGACGTCCCTCTTTCATATCACGTTGGACTTCTTGGTAAGCAACTCTTCTTAGCCTGGGCTTAAATGACATTATTTTACTAAATTATGGAGTTAAATGAAGCTATATTCACCTCTGTTTCCTTTTCTTCATTTTGTCATTTCTACTAGTCGTATATTAAGAAACATGGTTTGAGAAAATACCTTTTGGAACAGGCATGCCTGGTTTTACAGCTTATGTCGGCTTCTATGAGATATGTTCTCCAAAGAAAGGTGATTGTGTCTTCATATCCGCTGCATCCGGAGCAGTTGGCCAACTTGTCGGTCAGCTTGCCAAACTACACGGTTGTTTTGTCGTTGGAAGTGCTGGGTCAGCCGATAAGGTATCACGGTTCCTTAGTGAAGATTATATATCTTTGTTTTTATTTCCCACATGACTAATTCAACTATATGTCAGATTGAACTTCTGAAGCACAAGCTAGGATACGATGAAGCATTCAATTACAAAGAGGAACCTGACCTAGTTGCAGCCCTGAAGAGGTTAGTATCACCCATCCACATAAGCGAGTGTATCGTTGTACCAACTTACATGTCCAGTAGCTTACGCGTCATCGGAGCATTCAGCTTGCCGTGGCTTTTATTGATGGCCTTCATTCATCTTCTCTGTTATCCATGTAAATCAAGTGTGTACTCAAAAGTTCTCTCATGTCTGACACCAGGTACTTTCCCAAGGGCATCGACATCTACTTCGACAACGTAGGTGGAGAAATGCTCGATGCAGCCCTCGTCAACATGAAAGTCCATGGACGAATTGCTGTATGCGGGATGGTCTCTCAAAGTGCTGTCTCTTATCCTAAGGGTATCACCAACCTCTACATGCTAGTGACCAAGCGCCTCACCATGAAGGGCTTCATCCAGAGTGACTACCTGCACTTGTTCCCCCAATTCTTGGAAACCATATCAAACTTCTACAAGCAAGGGAAGATTGTTTACATAGAGGACATGAACGAAGGGCTGGAGAACGGCCCGGCGGCCTTCATCGGACTGTTTTCTGGCAAGAATGTTGGCAAGCAAGTAGTCCATGTCGCGGATGAGTAACTGAATTCGAGGTCTATGCATTCCTCTCATGTAATGTTGAGTAAAAGAGTATCTATTTATTGCACAAGAGGCATATTGATTGTACGCATTCCTCTTGTATCGTTTGATTTTTGATTAAGACACAATCGATTTAGCAAATATGAAAAATTGCTTCAATAGGGATGCTATCTTATGAGTTTGCAGGAGTTGATGCAATGAAAGCTGCTAGCTAAAAGTGTAACTTATATCTTATGTGGTTGCCAAAATAGTTATGCTCTGTTTTCGTAGTATATTTTTTTTATCGGATACAAAATAATTCTTAGATGGATTTAGAATTCATTCATTTATTATTTTTCCATTAGGTAAATAAAGAAGAGGATCGCAAGTTAATTCATTCCTTTTCTAAACCGCACTTTGGAGGGAATAGAGCATTAAGCATTCACATTTGAATTAGGGTTCACATTTGGATTAGGGGAAGGCTTCAACTTAAAATTTTGGTTATACCTTCTATGGCCTTTACCAACTTAAGCGAATTGACATCCTCAACTATGAATTTAGCTTTGACACTAATTGTTGAACAAATAAAAACACAGCATAATTAAAACAAAAAATAAAGTGTTATATTGTTGTCACATCCAGAAGTCTTTCGTTAACACTATTTTTCTCCACTGAATCGAAATTAATTGAGATTGATAATAGCTTATTGAGCATAAGACATAATAGAGTATACTCTGGATAATGAAACATGAAGGCTATAGCATGAAATCTCACTCTTGATCTACCTGTTTACCACAATCTTCTTCACTATCCTTCAAGAAATGAGAAAACCAAAGGGCAGATGATTTGGGGTACCTAGTAAGATCATTCTTGTAGTCGATATAGACCATCCCAAACCGTTTAGTATATCCTTCTGCCCACTCAAAATTATCCAAGAATGACCATGCAAAATATCCCCGGACATCGACACCATCCCTGTAACAATTATGACAAATACATGAGCTATAGCATGAACCACCAGATTGTACTGCCTGAGCATGAACCACCAGATTGTACTGCCTGAAAACAACTTCTAAAAAAATGTTTAGGGACTGTGATAGTGTACTTGATTGCATCAGCAACTGCTCTGAGGTACGTTTTATAGTAACCAACTCTCATTTGGTCATTGAGGAACTCCTCACGATTGGCTGTTTCGCTTTCTTCTTGATCCATGCCTGGCAGTTAATAAAAGGTAGATTAGTTATGAAATCAAACTTTATGAGGGGAAAGCAGGAACTAGTTTTTGGAGTTTTCTTTCAAAATTATTTTCCAACAAGTTGTAATTGTATAAGTCTGCGATAAATCTCTTAGGGAAGTATGTAAGATACTTTTGTTTGTTCAGCTAAGTTAAGCTACTTTTGGAAACTTTCAGAGGTATTTTCCAAGTCTACCACAAATGAGACTAGTAAACAACCATTAATTTTTCTTGTGAATTTCTAAAACAGAAACATAAAACCTGATTACTTTCTATGGTTGTTCCCAGCCTGAATAATTTTTGTTAGTAGAGAGAACCCTATAAGAGGGGGTCAAACCTTTTATTGCAGCTCCAGAATAATCTTATTTTATAAGGTGGACTTTCATCAAAGAATTTTTATTGTTTACCATATTCTTTTCCTTATTCAGGAGCGATATATCAAAAAACAATACAAAGAAAGGCCTAGAAGAATTGTGACTTACCATTCTCAGTAATGAGTATTGAAGGATTGTAGTAGCGCTTTGCAATATAGTTAAGAAGCTTCCGTAAACCCCATGGAACTATGTAGAGCCATTCTGATGCAGCCTGCAAGATAGAGTTTAATGAACAAGATTATGCATGCTTATGAATTAAGGGGGAAAACCATTATTTTTGCAGAATGGATAATTTCATCAATGAACATGTGTAAATTTTTATCTGTATAGTTTGAGGATTTCATCGATGAACATGTCTAAATGTTTATCTGTGTACTTTTTGAGGAGGCAGATGCTTACCCTTGCACCAACAGCTTCACCATCACTCCCTATGGCTTTTCATGGCAAACAGAAAAGAAAAATGTTAAATAGAGAAACACTATTAAACGTAGAACTAATGTAGTTTCTCAAAGTTTAGGATGAACAAAGGAGCTAACAAGCATTCAGTTTGATAAGAGTAAAATTATTCTTTTGAGGATGGTGCAATAGTAGAGACATTGTTTTCCTAAATGAGCAGTATGAATACTAATTATACGCCACATTGAACTTGAGAGTCCAACTTAACTAGTACACATTTAAAATGTTTCTGAATGCTCAAGTAAAAGAATTTTGCTATGATACCAAAAAAGCATATTTACTGAAATATAAGGTGGCATAATATGTTTCTGATATTAAACGTATCTTCCAACGTGCATAAAGAACAATAATGACAATTAAAACAATATACTGAAGTTTATATGTAGATCAACGGGTAGGCATTTTGCCTTTGTTTATACCTGTGATTTGTGATTCTTGAACTTGATAAAAATGAAGACCTCCTGTGTTTTCTACATGACGAACAAACTTGGTGGTGTAATGATTAAGACCAATAAAATCAGTTGAATTCCTCAATAACTCCTTATCTGCCTCTGAAAATTTTGGAAGTTGATCTCCAACCCTCTCACGCATAGACAAGGGATACTCCCCATGGTAAATTGGATCCAGATACCTTGGGACAAAAATACTCTGTGTCAGATAGCTTCTGTAAGCTCAAACAACTTGTAAAATGTTGCCCTAAACACAAAATTGGCCTACTATTTCAATCTCAGGGAACAAGAAATAGCTATTTCTAGCTTTACTTCAGAAAAATATATATATATAGTAATATGAGTTGTTTGCAAATAAGATTATCTCTAGAGTCTCAAATTGCTAATAACAATTTTTCACAAAAACAAGATTAGAAATCTCATTTGAGGGGTACATATTGCCTGAATTGGGAAAGATAGATCTCTCAATTTCATATATACCATGCCAGTTCATTCTATACAGAGGTTTGAGGATGAGAAGGGATAGGATGAGAATTACATGACAATGACTAGCATTATTTTGCCTTATTTTTATGGGTAGGTTCGGAATTATTTCATATCCCATCCTCTCATTTCAACTTCTTTCTTTAACTTTTTAAAGTTTAACACAACATTCTTTCTCAAATTCTGTTAGTTCCAGAGATGCATGGCCCTGGAAATATAAAATGTCAATCTTCAAAAGTAATAAGTCGGACTGAAGCAAAGTTGGGAGACATCATGTAATTTGCAGTGGTGATCTTGCTGTCAACAGAACTTTAACAATTAACAAGCAATCAAGTCACAAAGTTAGCTCTTGCTACGCAAAAAGGAGATCAAAGAGTGAGCTTTAAAATAGTTAATTTACAATGTTGTCACAGAGATGAAACTGAAGAGGAACCTAAAAAAGTAGATTCGCCACATACTTCCATAGTATAAGCATGAAAAAAGGTGGCATACTGGCTCAAAAATATCTGGTAATCACTACATTTATAGGTAGGTCCCAAAAATACTTCTTTATCTGTATAGGATTAATGTGAAAAAAAATGGAGAATTCCAGAAAGCTCCTGAGTAAAGGGAAAAAAAAGTTCATCCATTTCCTTGACAATCCATACAGTGTACAGTCACTAAAAAGACAAAAATGTGATATAAAAGAAAAGCAGTTGTTCCAAAAAACAAAATAAAAGGTCACAAATAGTGGTTTAACTGAGGTCAAACTGTCATGAAAACAAGACTTAACAATAGAAAGAAATTAAAGGAGCAATTCAAATAAAAATGCAATTGACAATAAAGAAGCACTATATGAAATGGTACGAAGTAGCCCTATTTTTGATGCGGCAGTATAAAAAAGCAAGTTGACCTCAAAAAATGAATATATCCAACTGGAAGTTAAAATTACAAAAAATTACCATCCAAGCTGAAAGTCCAGCCATCTCTCAGCAGCAAGTTTATCTTCCAGTTTATCAGAAAATGGCTCAGCCCACTCACAATCCACTACCAGGGCAATCAGACCACCTTGAGTATCCTGGAGAAAGCATAGTTAACCAAACTCATTGTCATAATACATGACCAAAATATGGTAAAAATGAAGAACAAATTATATTTCAATCAACAAGTAGCCATCTTATTATGCTCTAACTTATGCAATCAGCGAATCACAGGCTAAACATCCTTTGACTTAACACGGTAACTCCTAGGTTTCCAAAAAATGCAGATAAATTGTACAGACATCAGACCTTAAATTTCTTCCGGTAAACAGAAACAGCAGCTGCATGAGCCAAAAGTTGGTAATGGGCAGCTAAATAAGGCTCCACAGATGAATTTTGATGTCTTCCAGGAGCAAAAACACCATAACCATATCCATTAATAGCTGTTTGTCGTGGTTCATTGATTGTTATCCAGTGCTTCACCCTGTCTCCAAACTTCTCAAAACAAACTTCAGCATACAAGGCAAAATATTGCCTGTCATAAAAATAAAGAGTGACAAATAATCAAAATACAAAATCATCCAAATTGATTGATAAAACCATAAATACTAGAAATGAAAATTAAGAACTATAGTGCTTGAAGGTGACATTTATTGGCTGTACTGACTACAGTAGAGATGACATGTATTGGCTGTACTAACCGTGTAGAAGAGATCATTATTTGGGTCAAATAATCTGGCATCAAATTCTAACAGGAACTTTTCAGGTCATGAGAGCAATTGTATTTACGTATGTGTCCCCAGGAATTAGGCTTCTATCGCACAAATGACAAAGTAAATGATAATAGAATGGTCATACTAGTTTCCTGGGAAATTTAGATCATCTCCTAGTGTATCAATCAATTATGTTTTGATGGAGAGCCTCAAGCAGAATAAATGAAGAATAGTAATACAAAAGAGAAACTAGAAGTATTCTGCTTCAATTTCACTAAAATTCTAATATAGAGAACCTATCAATCAGCATGTTTGGGGGACAAAAAAGACCATTTCATCAGTTAAATGGATCATGTGATAATAATGTTGAACAAAAGTGATTGTAACTTGTAGCGATAATTCAAGGATTTGCATAATCACAATATGTATGATGTAGGACAACAAAAAATATTTCTTTAGTAAAAGTCACTTTCACAAATAGGATGAAACAGATGGAAAACAAAAATATAAAGTTCATGCAAACAAAACAAGCAAAAAAGATCAATATGCTTTCCACTTAAGAACCATTTAACTTAGTTGTAACATTATGACAATCCAATTTAATAACTTCCCTCAAGAGCAAGAAATGCTACTGTAATCATATATACTATGACAAGTCAAAATACAGAGACAGCAGATGTTTTCAAAGTGCCAGTTGTATGGTTCTGTTTGTCATAAAACAAGATTGGTTGAAACAAGAGACGTAGATATATTATAGCATCCATGATTTGAATGTCAATAAACCTATCTACCACATGAACTTTTTATGTTCAGACATACACAATATTCTCTGACAGCCATCCCCCAATAGACTCGTGCAGACAATATGGAAGATCCCAATGATACAGTGTGGCATAAGGCTGTATACCTGCAATTCAAAGTTTTCAAAATGTAAAGCATAAAGTTGATGGTCTGAATTACTGACTGAAGGTACACATGATAGTTAATGACCTTTTTCCAGTAGAAAATTGATCAAACTGTTATAATAAGCAACTCCATCCTCACTGATCTTACTTCCTAATCCATCTGCCAGAATGGAAAAACTGTCAAAAAAAACAAATTCTTTATACGAAAGCAGTAAACATAATCTGGGTAAAGAAATATAGTCCAAAGATTTTAGTGAAAGAGATACCAAATAGCTTACTTCAACCATTACAGAAATGGTTTTACAATCATTATCTTGTATGAAAGAAAAAGGATAGGACCTGAACCCAAACATTTTTAATCTTCATGCCATTGGCTAGTTAACCTGTTCTTCAATTAGATCCATTTTATGTTGTCAATATGACATTATTGAAGTAGTTTTATCTCAGTGAAGACCATTTAGTTCAATAACAACATGGTTGTAATGCAAAACAAAGAACTACACATTGATCAATTGAACATCAGTTAACAGAAAAGAAATAGAAACATCCAACCTATTTAAATGGTTTCTTGTGTTTGTGGTAAATTTAAAAAATTTAGTAAAATTTCCATAATATTTATCAACAAGTTAAAAGGAAACTGTGAAAAATTAGGTTTCTAAGGGATAACTCAAATTAATTATAATCAACTTGTTCTCTTTGTGAAATCACGATATTCTTAATTTCCCATGAGTAGCTAGTGTAGAAAATGGGAAACTTTCTGATGGCTCCTTAAAATAAATGTCTAAGAGCAATTGGTGATAATTGATGACTTACCACCTTATATAATGGAGCTCATTTAATCATTCAAGTTTAAGTCGACACTCGTATGTTAGAAAATGTACCAGGAAATATTCGAGTCCAAGCTATAGAAAATCGATAAGCTCCAAACCCTAGCTTGGACATAAGCTCCACATCCTCCTGTATACCAAAAAAATGAAGGTTGTAACATATAGCACTTATGTTCCATCAAAAGAAAAAAAAAGGATCATTTATGCATAGTGAATCTTGAACATAAGCTATATGGTATTGGTTCCCTCTTTTATGAAGTATTATAGTTGAGTGTTTGATATGTTATGGTACATTGGTTTAATAATACTATGTTGCCGAACTCGACTCTAAATAGTTAGAATTTGACCCCAATAATATTGTTCCACACAATAACTAACAAACTAGTTACAAGATACATTTGCTCTTAAACTTTCCTCTTTTACATTTGTTCAGTTATACAAGAAGAGACCTCTGAGTTCTCTTTTCTTAAAGCAAAAAATTCTAGTGATAACATAAATATCCTTCTTTAGTTATTGCATGATTTCAAATTGAGTTCTCTTTTCTTAAAGCAAAAAATTCTAGTGATAACATAAATGTCCTTCTTTAGTTATTGCATGATTTCAAATTTTGAAATGCCTGGAGAAGGTTTATATGAAAAAATTGCAATAGTTGGAAAGGTAAAATTGATTGAATTGTAATGTTAAATAAATAAACAAATAAAAAGAAGACAACTGCCAAGAACTAAAATGTTTCTCTTTGAATTGAAGAAAGAATTGTCTTGTTTCAAACTCGACATTCTTTAACTTAATTGTGCAAGCAAGATAACCATGTGACAAAACTCCCAAAATGAGGAACTGCATCAAGATTCATCGTTCAAGAATGACTTATATAAAAATGAGTTCCAAACATATTGGTTCAGACTGAAAATATGTGATATATTATGGATCTGCAAGCTGAAGCATTAGAATAAACAAAATGATAAGATTCATTATGTAGTCAAGATGAGAAGTATATTTGACCTTGAAACGATGATATTGATCTACTGCAATGTCTCCATTACATCCATCCTTTATGTTCTCTGATGACACAAACATTAATAGCAGATAAATTGAGGTTGGAGGAAGTGAAGTTTACAGAAAATTTTGAACCTGTACCTTTTTTCCCTGAAAAAATATCCCAAATGCTATCTCCTTTTCCACCCTCTCTTCTTGCTCCTTCTACCTAATAAATTGAAACAAAAAGCTTCCTTATCAGCCAAAAGAAATAATTTCTCATTAAACTGTCAAAAAAATGAGAGTGCTGCAAGAATTTAATGCATTACCGGTCATCATGAAAACAAGATATAAAAAATCTAGTAAGTTCCATCTAAAAATTTAAGTTACTATATTGAAAGATGATAATGAGGATTCTATTTATCTTGTAATGTATAAAGAACATAAAAATGGTAAACAGTCATATATGAGATACTGATTGTCATGGAATCTGCACATTGAGGAAATTCCAAAGATATCTAATATTCTAATGTATTGATAAAAAGATCTATCCTCTAAAGGACAACTACTAAAATGGACAAGCTTTCCTCCAAGCATACTGACTAGCTTCACTGATCATAAACTTTCCTCGCAAGGCCTGGTAGTAGGTAAAGCTTTCTTAATGAGTTTCATATTCCCATCGCACAAGAACAATTGTGTCAGTCAGTACCTAGGACTTTTGGTACTCAAATAAGTATGTCAAATCCAAAGAGAGTAGGGAAAGAACAATGCATCCCCTTTTATAGGCGGAGACAAGATTGAGCATTTCCACGTGTTAAGATAGGTTGATTGAGACTCTACTAACTTGTATGATGAAACGAGACACGTCAATGGGTGTGGTTTGGTTGGAGAGGAGTTGGGACCTGAAATGCGGTAGGCTATTGATAATAGGTATAGTGTAGGATCAAGAGTTACAGAACTCAAGCAGGTACTGTGTATGGTCAAGAGTCACTCACAGAACTCAAGCAGTACGTTTTTTGTGCAAAGAGAGAAAGAAATGAGACATACACAGTCACTTCACTAAGTCACTCAAACACTCATCACTTGCAAGAAAGCACCTCACTCACACTCTAACTAGAGTACTTCACACTCATACAGTTGCACTTGCAGCATCACCTACATTTGCACCCACCACTAACTTTTTACAATCTCACTTAGATTTTCAACACACAAATTTATACTTACAGCAGGCTAGGAACTTCATGTGATTCTAGATACAGAGTCTGAAAATGGTAGAAAAAGTTGGAACATTTGGAAGCTTGTTAAGTGAAGTCCTTAATACTCTAGACAGTGTATAATCTACAATATGTAGGCTTATGACAACGTGACAATACTTCATTACATTCCTCTCCACGATGTTGGAAAAATAATAATTGGATCAAATCAGCTTATCGTTGAAGATAATTTGAAAGGCACCTTTCTCTCATTGCAAACAAGCTCACACTGACATTTGTAACATAAAGAACAATTGTTAGTAAAACTTACCGGCCATTGGACTGAACAATTTCAGCATCACAAGAATAAACCGAGAGAACAAAAACAACCAAAGGGGAAACAAAAACGCAGTACTGCGTTCGAGATTCAGAAAGAAGCAAGAGACAAACGGGGAGAGGAATGAGGCGTCTCATGAGGGCCAGAGAAAAAGGACGCAGGAAGATCGATCTGAGATCCATTACCTGGTAAGCCGAGGTGGCGGATCCGAAGACGAAGCCCTCGGGGAAGTCGCTCCGGGTGACCTCTCTGGCGACCTTTGCGCCGCCATTAACCACCTTGGAGCTGGCCATCGGCAGGAAGAGGAGCGGCCCTTCAGATCCCCACATTCGCACCGAACTCCACCATGGCTTTAAATCGACGCAAGCGAAGAAAGGAGGGGGGCGGGTATAGCGAGGGCATTATAGTCAGCGGAGTGAACAAGAAAGGGTACTTCTGCTATTTCAGAAACTTGTAGGTTTTCCTAGAAAATGTTTCATTAAAAGTTAAAACGTTCCATTTAACTGAATTAAGCATCACCAATGTCGTTGCCCTACAACTATACCATGCCTCCAGGAGCGTTTTTCCTCCAATCATCGTAAGGTCACCACGAATGGTGCAAATAAGTGAGGCGTACAATTATGATTTATGATGACGTGTCCAAACTCTGGTTGGGCGCGTCAGGATACGTTGGCTTATCTCGCCTCACAGCTTGTCTTAGTCGGGACCACAACAGTGTCCAATAAGAGAAAGCCACGTATGTAAATAATCGAATAATCACGCACCGAACCTAACTTTTTCCGAGAAGGGAAGTTGAAGGGCGAGAAGGAAAGGTAGGTACGACGGACAGTTGATCGGTTTAGTGATAAATTTGGAAGATTTAATAATAATCATAACTAACAATAATAGTAATTATAACTTAAACAATACATGTGGTTCGATCTCAGCTACGACGTATTTATATAAATTTTCTTCTAAATGAGGATCGCAATCAAAGGATGTTGGGCATCTGGGTTGGTCGTAATGTGCGCTTCCCGATTTATCCTGGTGGCCAGTGGAAAACTTCCATGGGACCGAACCGATCACCCCAGAGATTGAGTTAATGCGACTAATTAAGATTATCATTTTTTTTATAACTTAAACAAGAAGCATCCTACGTTGATTAATATATTTTTTTCAGTAATTTATTTATGGTAAAAATTATAAGGACATCATTTATTTTTTTAACAGAAATGACATCTTTCTCACTTTAATTTTTAATGTTAAAAATAATTTTAGTAATTTTGATCAAAATTATTATTTATATAACTCATAAAAAATGAGAAATAATAAAACTTTAAAAATGTATATTTTTGCCAACGTCATAGCAAGTAAACGAGGTAGAAATTTTGATATTTTAATTCTAATATCATATTTTTAAGTAAAATATTTTTGAAATAAAAAAAAACAACCTCTTGTTCTTATCTAGCTGAGCCCAAAAAGAGAATTTTAAGATATAAAAAGTTATGTGATCCTAGAGATTGAGTTTTTGATAATATTAAAATTATATAAAATACAATTTTAAAAATTTAAGCAAAATATTTCTTTTTTTTAATATTCTTTTGGTCTATTGTAATTTTAAATTAAAATAAAAATTATTATTTTTATTTTCATTGAATTAAACTTAACTAAATTAAATTGGAACGCTGTAAAAATAAAAATAAAAACTTAATTATTTTATTAAAAAATTTTATAAAAAAGGCATTAATGATGCTTAAGAGCTCTTTTTTTTAAAAAAAATCATTATTAAATCATGATGATCCCTAAATTTATCAATATTTTTATATTTATTTTGAAGTTTTAATAAACAATTTAAAAATATAAAAAAGTTAATAAAAATTTAAAATCCTTTTTAAAAAAATACTTGTTATTTTTTATATTTCAATAGCTAATTATAAGAAAATAAGAAAAAGTGAAAGAAAATTAATAAAAAGAAAAAAGATAAAATAAAAAAAACTATTCATTTACTTTCATATTTTAAAAGTCTAAATTTTATTAATGACCTCCTTAATATATATATATATATAATAATAATAATTTTTTAAGTTGTTTTGATCAAAAGTCATTAATAGAGTTTTTTATTTTAAATTTACATCATTACGCTTATGGTAATCCTCCAAATTTATCCATATTTTAATTTTAATTTTAATTTTGCAACTTAATTTAAAAAATAAAAATTTATGTTTGTATTTTTTTAATAACTAATTATAAGAGTTAAAAGTAAAATAAAAGTAAATAAAATAAAAATAAAAACCTTTAAAAAAAAAAACTTGGTAACCGCAGTGCATTAGTACTGCTTTGACTAGAGTAACACCACTTTGGTGTCATTTTGATCAAAACGTTACCGCCTTGATATTTTGGTTAAAGCAATGGCACTTTAGTGCTTGAAAAGTAGAATATCAAGATATTTAATTCAATAGATTTATTTCACTCCCTTTAATCCATCATGCCCTAAAACTCGTGACTCATGATCTTCATATCTAAAGAAACTATTTAAAAAAATTTAATCTTCTCTATTTTTTTATACATTATCACATCTGAATCTAAACAAGTTAAATTCAATTCAAACTAAATTTAATAGCTTCCTTCTACTCTTATACCTAAAAACTCATGACTCATAATCTTTATTGATCTAGAGAAATTATTCAAAAAAATTAACCTTTTTTATTTTTATACAATATTATATCTAGATCTAAACACATTTAATTTACTTTATAACTATATCAATAATTTTCTTGGATTTTGTCCATATTAAATTTTAAATTTTCAAAAGATTTAAGTCATCAATGAACTTTGACTAAAATTTATTAGAGGACATAGATAAGTCAAATTTAGTCTAAATCTTATTTAATAGGTTCTTTGTACTCTCTTTAATCTCGCTATATCTTAAAACTCTTGATTCATAATCCATATTGATTTAAAGAAATTATTTAAAAAGTTTAACCTTCTTTACTTTTGGCATTGACCATTATAAGACACAAGGGAGCAAAAGAAACATATTGAATAAGGATTAGATTGAATCTAACTTTTTATGTCTATCAAGATGGCTTAAATATTTTTGAAAATTGAAAATTTTAACACAGAGAGTGCAAGGGAGTTATTAATGTTGTCATATCGTAAATCAACAATATTTATTACATATATGATGGTGTGCATTAAATTTTTTACAATTTTTTTAGACTAATAAAAGTTATGAGTTGTGAGTTTTTAGGCATGGTGAGAGTAAATGAAAGGAACAAATTTGATAATGTTTGGATTAAATTTGATTTATCGAAGTTCATTAATGAGTTTTAGTAAAAATTAATTGATGACTTAATTATTTTTAAATCTTAAAATTTTAGTATGAATAAGATTAAAACAATATTAAAAAGTTATTGATGTTATCTTACACTAAATAAGATATATTTAAGTTTAAATATAATATTATGTTAAAAATAAAAAAAATTTAAAATTTTAAAATAGTTTCTTTTGACCGATGGAGGTCATGAGTCATAATTTTCGGGACATGATGAGACTCAAGGGGAGAAGAAAACTATTAAATAAAATCTTATGATATTCTCTCTTTGAAGTATTAAAGTGGTGATATTTAATTAAAACAGTATTAAAGTGGTATTATTTTGATTAAAATAATGTTAAAATAGTGATGTTTTGATTAAAACAGTACTAAAATGGTATTATTTTAATCAAAATAGTTCGAAATTGGTGTGGTCAAAGCCGCACTTGCTTCAACCAAAGCACCGCCAAGATAATTATTTCATTTTCATTTTTAGTCTTTTAAAAAATATTTTATTTAGTTTTGTTTCACTTTTTTCTCTCTTATAATTAGTTATTAAAAAATAGAAATTTAAAAAATAATTTTTATTTTTATTCATATTTTTTGTTTTTTATTAATTTTGTAAAATTAAAAAATTATGGAAATAATGTAAATTTAGAATAAAACCGAGCTCGTTATTAATTACGATCCTAAATAACTTTTCTTCAAAACTCATTAATAAATTTAAAAAATTCATTTTTTAAAAACATATATAAACAAATTAAGGAGGTCATTTGGAACAAATAATATTATTTTAATATAAATATTAGATTTTATTTTATATTTTCTTCTTTTATTCCTTTTTCTTATTTTCTTATAATTAGATATAAAAAATAGAAAATTAAAAATTAAAAACGATTTTTAATTTTTTAATTAAAATAAAAAATACAAATAAATTTAAGGACCAGTTTAATAATAAGGACCTATTTTAACTCTAAATTAAAGTTAAAAAAATCGTTTTTCATATTTAAACTGAACCAAAACTCAAAAAGTTTCATACAAAAAATATTAATGATTTATTTTAGGGGTAAAAAAGCACATTTGGTAAAAATCGTGCTATTTAAACGGACGAAATACCTATCCTTGGCCGAGCGAGCTTGGGCCGCCATGGCGATCTGTTTGAGCTGCGGGGAAGACGACACCGTGGTGGATCCGGACTCAGGCGCCCGTGTCTGTTGCTCCTGCGGCTGCGTAATCTCCACCGACGAGTTCCGCCACCAGGCCTTCACCTCTGACGGCCAGGCCACTGGCTTCCTCCAAAACATCACCGATTTTGACTACCGCCAGCGGAAGCTCCACCGCGCCCGATCCCAAATAGAGGACGTTACCTCTAGCCTCCACCTCTCCTTACCTCGAGTGACCGATGTTTCGAACCTCATCTCCGATGCCACTGACGGCTCCTTTGGCGACGGCCAGTGGTTCGACGACCTCATCGCTGCCTGCAGCTACATCGTCGCGCGACGCCACCACATGCCTGTTTCCCTTGCGGAGGTGGCCGACGCCGTAGGCCGTAATACCTGTGACGTTGGTCACATGGTCACTCGTGTCGTGCAGCACCTTAGCCTCCCCTCGCTCCCGGAGTTCAATTTTGCTGCTGCCCTCAATCGCGTGGTTAATACCTGCCAAAGCTTCAAGGGGCTGGATCCTGAGAAGTCGAAAGAGATAATCGGCCAAGGGCAATTCCTTCTCAACTGCGCCACAAAATGGTTCCTCACCACTGGGCGCCAGCCGCTTCCGGTGGTTGCTGCGGTCCTCGCCTTTGTGGCGGATGCCAACGGGGTTAAAGCTTCGGTGGAGGAGATTGCGAAGGGGATTCTTGCTGGGGTAACCACAAGCAAGCTCCGGCTCAAGGAGCTAATGGAGACCCTCGTTAGGGTTGCAAGATCCTTGCTTCCATGGGGGATGGACGTCACACTCCAAAACCTAACGCTAAATGCCCCTTTGCTGATTCGCTTGATGGAGAGGAAATCAAAATCGGGCCAATCTGTGGATCTTGGCTTTGGCTTCGATGCTTTTTCCGGTGCTTTTAGAAAGGACAATGAGGACGAGTCTAAGTACTTCAAGATCGGTGAAGAACAAGATTCTACTGCAAACTGTGACAATTTTGCGTATGCTAAACTGTCAGGGGAGTGTATATCAAGTGCCTACGATAAAGTCTTGGAAAGAATTGATCACCTTAAAGCAATCGGAGAGTTTGATAAGGACCGATCAAAAAGGATGAGGCGAGAGATATTGGAGACTGGGGTACTCCAAGATGCTTTGGAGGGGAGATGGAACAGAGAAGATAAATTGACGCTGGAGCAGGTCTTGGAACGTGATGTGGGCTATCATGCTCTGCCCCCGTCTTTCGTTGCTGGTGTGCAGTCCAGGAGACTCAGGCGAGCTAAGATAGAAGCTGCTAAACAACGGATTCAAAAGATTATGAAAACATGTGGAACCAAGCAAAATGCTGATGCAGGGATCAAGGTAGAGGATTGTGTTGTGGAAGAGAGGGTGGGCAGGAAGAGGAGAATAACAAAGAAGCAATGTGAGGATAAGCTTGATTGGGAAGACTGCATAATTGAGCTTTTGCTGCTTCATCGAGTGGAGGAGGATGAAATAGAGCAAGGTCAGTATAAAAGATTGCTCGACTTGCATGTATTCTGTTTGTAGGCAGAGTTATGAAACACCAAACAGTTCATGCATTGACAGATTTGAAGAGTCAAAAGGTCCTTGAATTAATTTTGCCAATTATTTTTTAAATATTACTTCTATTTCGATATAGAAACAAAATTTTGTTAGTAATTTTTGTCAATGTGATTTAATTTTGTTTTATCATGATATATTTGTACCAACAATTCTGTAAAGCGACACTATAAATCTGAGAAATTATTATGAATGACCGACTTTCTTTGTTGTCTTCTCAATTAAGCAAATATCTGATATGTTTTTTGTGTTGTTTTTTATCTGATGTTTCATTTCATTGTTTTTACTTAATTATTCAAGCGTTTTTCTCCTTTCTCTATAAATTGTGAATAGTTGATCTTTTCAACTTTTTTGATTACTGTCCTAGAACATTTGAAGTAGAAACATACATGGAACTTATGTTGCATTTCACATTCTTAGAAGTGTTTCCCAACTGGAATTTCCCCTGGGCCACAGATTTGTTTTCCTTTGGTGTACATGCACATTATTTCTGCATAGTGCTCCTTCTGTGATATAGGATATACAACTTGAAATGCAGATGAATTCATGAATAGGAATTCTACAGTGTAAATGTCTGCAAACTTCTTTATATTAATATTTGCAGCTAAGTCTGTTCTATATCTTATCAAAATAGATAAAAATCTTGTTTGTCATTTTAAAAAGAATCAAGACTGAACATTCTCATTTCATTTGTAAATCTCATGACTTTAGTTTGGTTTTATTTTTATTTGAAAACTTACAAATGAGAGTTTTAGTTTGGATTGAAATTTGCTAATGTTTTGATAAATCAATTCTGCGTACTCCTACATGCTTATGAGTTTCCAAGGTGACAGTGATGAGGGAAGGAAAGAGATGGGCGTGAGAATAAAAGAAAAGGGAGGATGATTGCGTTTTTGTTGTTGATGATATCATAAGGCAAGATAAAGGATATCATTTTCATATTGATTATAATGCTCTTAGAAAAGTATAATGAGAGAAACATAGGTATAGCTCCAAAAGATGATAAAATGAGAGAAAACACATGCTCGAAAAGGATCAATGAATTTTATAATAAACAAGCTGATTGACTCAAGTTGAAGGTGTATGAAGTAGAGGGAATTCAAAAAAATGTAAAAAAAAAAGTAATTTAAGAGAAACTGAATATAAAATCGCATTCACATATTCTTTAGTTAGGTCATTCAAGAAGACGATAACAAAAAAAAAAAA
>JBBMKF010122108.1:0-19876 GCA_037834155.1 Curcuma caesia
ATCCCATCGGCTGACCAGCTCATCACAACAAGCAGAGAAAGCAGGCAGCATGCGCTGCATATAGCAAAAAAGAGTTACTGAGTAATTTCAACAATCATATAGGCGATGCATTAATTAACTTAGCGACGATGGATCAATCACCTTGAGCTTCTCTATATGGAAAGCGGGGTTCAATATCTTCCTGTGCTTGGCCCATTTCTCACCTTCGTGACTCAGCACGCCTCTAATAAAGTACTTTACAAGATAATTCATCTTTGCCTTCCCGATCTCGCCGGTCTTGTTGGCCAGAACTTCTCTGATTTGATCAGGATCCGCGATGAGCGCTCTCGGATTAGGTCCCATCCAATGGAAAGTTACCTTGTTCTCCTTTCCTAAAAGAAAATTTTTCAATCCAATTTAATCAGCAGGAGTTATATTGCATGGGAAATGGAGAAGGGAGGCGATCGAGTTGTATGGATGCTGACCGTGTGCTTCAGCGGCGCGTCTGAAGAAGGGAGAAACGCGAGGGAAGATGGCGTGCGAGAAGGGCATGGGCTTGCCGCGGGCCTCCTCGGTAAGCCGTACCATCTCCTTGAGGTCGCCACTGATGGGGCGGTAGGAGGAGCCCTTGAGACCCTGAGACCGGAGCGCGCGATCCAGGCGGCGCGGCTTCCAGAACGCCCAGTTCAGCATCCTAACTGCCCAGGCCGCCACCAGCAGCGCGGCCAGTCCGCCGTACACGGCGAGCCACAGCTCCATGTCTACAACTCGAAAAGCAAGACTTGAAAAAAACTGAGAAGATTGGAATGAAGCTTCTTTTTCCTTGGAGATGGAGATTGGTGGTGGTGGATAGAGATTATATATGCGCTCTGGCTAGGATGGAAGCCAAATCGGAGAGTGTAACGGTGATCTCAGGGATGACGTCAGAAAATTTAGAGTTGTATGGAACGAAGACGCAGCGAACTGTCCGCCAAAAAAAAAAAAAAAAAAGAGAGCGAGATGGTTCGAGACAGTTGACTCAGCGGATTTGATCATCGGATTCTATGAAAATTTTTGTATGGATGATCTTTCTTTCCCCCACCGCAAGTAATGCCATTTGGTTAACTTTCCTGAGCAAAATATCCTTTCTATAATAATTAATTATAATTTTTTAATTTACATTTTTTTTATAGACGATCATAAAATTATAATATCAACATTGTGTTGGACGGTTAGGATGACAGATTCAATATTTTTATTATAATTTGGTTAACTTTCACGGGGCATCTAAATTTAATGTTTTTGAGAGTCCGATTTCCTTGATAACATAGACTTGACTATGATTTGATAGTTTGATGGTTTGGAATTGTCGGTTGAACACTTTAAGAGTTTTGATTCTTAATTTTAATCATTTTAGACGGTTATGATTTATGATTCTAATCATCAATATGATTGTTCACAGTTCACGATGTTTCAAAATCATTATTATTTTATTTTTAAAAAATATTTTTAAAAAATAAAAAAAATATATTTATTTAAATTATTTTTCTTTTTTACCTTAGGAGATGTGTTACTCACTTTTTTTTGTTTTTTTGTTTTTGTATTCTTTATATTCTTTTTGCAAATCTTTTTCACCTTTACTTATAGGATCAAGGATGTTACATGTTCACCCACTCAATATGTTTTGTTGGGTGTTAGATAAAATAAAATTATAATGTGAGTAATATTAGAAAATAAAAAATTAAGGATAACTGATGAATATAATTAAGAAGATAATAAAAAATGAATATCAAGAAAACATATATGATAAATTATGTTGTTATCCCTTTTGATTATATTTTCATATACATTTCTTTTATCTCTACTTTGCACTTTGTGCTCACCCTCCCTTTTATTTGACCTTAAACTAATTGTTGAGATATATGCATAACACTAGTAGAATTATTTCAGATATATATACATGTAATCAGGTTATTTAATTTTATTCTATATTTTGCTATGACATTATTACAGTTCACGCACGATAAGCAAAGCTAACATCATGGCAACTCTAGTTCATGTGGGGCGTGACATTCTTAATAACTAGAAATTGATAGTTCTGAAAGGACTAAATCAACGGTTTGAACCGTCGATTCACGATTAATTTCGGACAAGAATCCGAACTGACTCATCCTCGATTTTTGCCCATTTAACTTGGTCAATGGGTAATCGATCTATTGACTCCGTTATGGTTTTAGATTGGATTTGATTTGGACCCGGTCTGAGGTCGGTTCTAGGATAACATAGTTTTATTTGTGTATATTTTTTTTTGAGAAAAAATTTGTAGGATAGTTTTACAAAGGGTGGCAATATGCTTTTATCATGTAATGCACAAATCAATAGGGATAATAATTTTCTTCAAATTAACCCAATGTAGGATAGTTTTACTCGACTCGAATGAAGAATATGAAGAGATTTTTTTGATACTATTAAATAATTGGATATGAATATTTTCAAATTCAAGTATGGAGGTGGATCTAGTAGTTAGAATCTTATCAATATTCGACTTGAATACTCGATTAAATTTTATATATAGAGAAAGTTTTGTTACCTTCACATCTATCCGTGAGCAACTAATGAACATCTAGTGTTAATTATTTATTTTCAATTTTCATTTCCTTTAAACTAAATACTAAATCATAAATTATAAATTATAAAATAAATAAATAAAATGTGAATATTATAAATATTCAGCATATTATTTATATTATTTGTCTAAATTTAAATATTATAATATAATATTATTAATATTAATTATAATTAAAATGTGATATGGTAATTATTATAATGATATTGAAATACAAGTATTTTTAAAAATAAAAATATATTATAGTAAGATAAAAGAATATTTTATTTGACGACTCGAATGAAAAGGGACTTCTTATGATTTTAATTTTACCCTATATCATATGTCATTTCCATGGTAGTACATCTCAAAAGTCCGAATAATGCCACTGGGAAATTAAAGCACCATCTCCGAGTCCAATATTTTTACACTAAATGCATCACCGGGCCCACTTACAAATTGATGTGTGAGACAATGCTTAATTATTTAATCTTTATTATTGTTTCGGTATGGAAAACCTGATCCCTTCGTATCGTCTAGAAGACTGAGAATGCTCAACCAGTTGGTACGCTGGATACTTATAGGTGACGTTACTTAATTAATAATCATGGTATCTATCGATCTTCAACATACACATGTAAAATATCTGGTTGGTTGGTTGTTTGATTGACTTAATTAAAGTGCCGCTGTATTGAACGGATTCTTCCATTATTTATCTTTTTGTCAGATCATGTAAGACAGTCCTGATGTTGATCGGATGAAGATAATCTTTGACTACAATCTAGAAGAGCGAGAATCCTTAATTTACAAAGCAAATTTTGATTTGCTCTATGACTAAAACAAATAAATGATTGTCGTCATTTCTTTATTAACTTCAAGACGTAAGATAAATTTATCATATTATGTTGTAAACCAGAATAATTAATTGGTTTCAACATATATGAGATAAGGAATGGATACAAATGAATCATGTTTTGTTGACTTGGGTATGTCAATTGTTACCTGATCCACCTTCTTTAATAGAGTCAGGTTATAATGGATCAGACATGCGCTTGCCGAATGAAGATGGGACATACGAAACTTGATAAATCAATTCCTTCATGCTTTGCGAAACTCAATTGCTTTCTTGTTGAAATAGATCAATCGAAACGTAAAAGGGGGGCTAAGGCGTATCTCACCGTCAATCCTCTGACTCTCAAATCAAAATTGAAGAAGAGAATGGAAAAAAATGAAGAACAATAAGAAAAGACTTGAAGTCAATTGTGCATATATTTCTTACTGAAATGATTACCTTATATATAAACAAGAGAAGAAGATCCATTTCTTTTGTAGTGGCGATATCTTTTTCTTCATGTGACATCTTTGTTCCAGCAAGCCAATATTGACTTAAGACATAGACCATAGGGCTCCAATAAAATTGAGACCCCTAAATTTTTATATTTTAATATTATATATATATTTTTTAAAAACATTACCTCTTAATTATAGATTAATTTAAAAAACATCAATTTTTAATTTTAAATTATTCTGATTTTATTTATTATTGATTTTAAAAATTATATATATATATATTTTTTAAAAACTAATCGATTCTTTTTCCTCCGAATTAATCTCTCAAAATCGGTACCCTCACACATAATTGGCAATGATCTTGTATCCTTTTCTTCTCTCATCTATTTTCATATCTAATTTTCTCATCAATTATATTTTCAAAGGATATCTTTTTCCCCACATTGATCATCTTCCTTCCTCGTTCTTTCATCCTCTTTCAGATAAGAACAGAAAATAAGATTTTTTCATTCATTCCATAAAAAACAGTATGTTAGTTTTTAAAAATATTAAATTGATTTTGAATATGAAAAACACATGAAACAATAAAAGAATTTATCAAACTCAAAAAGTGTACATTATAAATGTGCTAACTCAGAAAAAATAATTGAAAATTTAAATAAAAAATCAATTAAATTTTTGTTAAAATATAATATTTTTAAAAAATAATAATAAATTAATAATCAAAATCCAATATTAAATTTTATATTTTTTAATGCATGAATAACTAATAGGATACTATTGATAATATTCATTAATATCAAAACTAAAATTAATAAAATTTTATTTTCAACAATATCTCAAAAAAAGATAAATAATACAGTAAATCTGTCAATTAAACAAATGTATTATCAAAACTTAAATATAAACTTTTAATTAACATTATATATATATATATATATAATTATTTTAAAAAAATATTTAATAAAATATTTTAAATTTAATAATAATAATTATTATTATTTATAATCTAATTATTTAAATTAATTTTAAAGGTGATTAATCCGATCCTACGGAAAATTTTCATTGGCTAGATAAATCGGATAGTATAGATGGATCATAACACAGTCAACTGTCTTAAGTTTTTCAAACTTTTTAAATCCTGAGTCAAGTTTGAACTTTTATTATTTAAGAAGTTCGTCCATCTTTGATCATCACATCATAATTCTAGAAGACTATTATTATTGCAGAAGAATAGAAGACTATTATTATTATTATCCTCGGCAATGGCAAAGCCAGCCTGGGTAGTTTACTCAGGTTGATTTTGGACTGTGAGTTATACTGACGTAATACTCCGGGTTATCTTCTTCGTTCTTTCAAATTTTTTTTCTTTACTTTTTTTTTCTTTTTCTGACGTTGTCAAGCCCCTAGGCTATAGCTCGAGTAGTTTATAAGGTGGCTCCGCCTTTGGTCCCCGCGGCATGATTGAGTTGATTATTGCGGAGTAGATTTGCTAAAGTGAATAAAGATCGAATCTTGGCGAAGTCGAGGCAATATCCTCCCTGTAGTGGTTAACTATAATTTTCTAATTTATCTCTTCATAGATGACCATGAGACCGATCGTGTGAGACTGCTGAAATGATGAATTTTACTTCTGAAGTAGGAGACTATTATTATTTCAAATTTCATAGATATGTATTACTAAACATCATATAAATTATTTGCTACGAAGTTGCTCCTTGAACTAAAAAGACGGGAACCCTTTTAGTTGGAGTGGAAGGTGGAGTTTCCACTTAGCTCGTGGAATGTTTTCGTACCTACTCCATTTCCCATGGTTTATTTACTACTATTCTCGTATTTTTTAAAATAAAATGAAAAATTCCAATTTGAAATTTTAATTTGTTAAAATATAATAATGAGTTATTAAAAAAATTTATAAAAAAAAGGAGACAAGAAACTTTTATATTCTATCTCAATAATTGCAACCGCGTGAGAATATAATCTAAGTCAAGATTCTTGGAGGTGAGAATTAACATATAAAATACTCCATCAAGTTTCGAGTGACAATCGGTCAATATGACGTGTCGAATCTTCTAGGAATGTCAAAATACAAGTAAATAAATAAAATGATAAATCAATCAAATTTTTATTCCTTATATATATATATATATATATATATATATTATAAATTAGGCCAAAAGCGAGAGTTATGCTTAGCATTATGGAGCACGGCAAGATTAGAATTTAAATCGACGCATCCTGTTGACACGTGCGATCCATACAAAATTAGACACGTACACATGAAAAAAAAACGATTGTTTTGAATAAATATTTCATTAAAAAAATTAAAATTTTAAATAATATTGAAAAATTAATTTGTCTTAACAACCGTTTAAAAATGATCCTTAAAGCATTTATTGCAGTGTTTAATCTTAACAACCGTAACGGTCGAATTGAAAGCGGTGAGGTGCGAAGACGCAGAATGGCAACCGTTCTCGCTTTCCTTTTTGTGGTTCACGACTTCACGGTCACGAGATCAACGAAAACCAATTAAATAATTTTACGAAGGGAAAAAAAAAATCCAATTATTCAAGATAAAAAAAGAGAAAAGTAAGGGCATAAATTTAATAAAGTGCCGGCCTCCCAAGGTTTCACACCTCATTTGAATTATCAAAAATTGTTTCTCTTAAAAATATAAAACGAATATTTTTTATTTTTTGAAATGGCTATATATATATATATACACGTCACTCTACGTAATAATGCAGCAAACATAAAATAAAAATATAATTTTTTATTTTTTTTTACGTGTCCTCTGTTTCAGTTGCAATTCCGATTCGCTTTTAAATCCCCAGCAAGCTTTCACACGCACACGAAGACGCTATTGCGCTCTCTCTCTCTCGCTGGCAACGCATTGAATCGAATCCCTTCCTTTCTCCGCACGACGTCGTCGCAGGGCGGAGAAGGGATGCAGCAGCGGCGCAGGTTGAGGCCCACCATGGCGGCCATCTTGCCGATCCTGCTGGCCTTCGCCGTGGCCACCGTCTTCCTCGTAACGCTGCTCGACGCCAATGTGGAATTTTCCGCTCCCCCCTCGTCGCGCTCCACCGCTTCCTTCTACAAGCTCTCCCAGGTCTCTGCCGTCCTTCCGATTCCTTTTTTTTTTTTTGCCCCTTTCCTTAATCGTCATCGACGTTTATGGAACGAAAGCCCAGTAGTCTGTTTCCGTGGATTCGAGTTTTTGGTTTCACTGTTTGGCGTTTACTTTCCTCGATTCCGGATGTCTCAAAGGTTTGATTGTATGATGAAATACTCATCTTTATTTTGCTTGTAGGGTTTTAGCGGTAGGACATTTTGGGGAACTAACTTGCCTTTAAAAAAGTGTATATATCATTGTGTTCCTTCAATAGACTTAGAATCTTCGAGCTGTTCTTAAACTCTTTGAACAGAATGAAAATAAAATCTATCTCGACCTTTTTGTTGCCTAAATATGTTTTTTTTATTGCCGATCCTTTCCTGGACTTTCAGCTCTAGGATTTTGCTAAAATAAAGTGTATATATCATTGTGTTCCTTCAATAGACTTAGAATCTTCGAGCTGTTCTTAAACTCTTCGAACAGCATGAAATTTTATCCTTGCTTTAAAAATAAGCAAAAAAAAAATCTATCTCGACCTTTTTGTTGCTTAAAAGTGTTTTTTTTTAATGCTGATCCTTTCCTTCCCTTTTTGCCATATCCTGTTCTGGTTCTTTCTCATTTCTTCTGATCGTCAGTTCTTATTCAGTTTTCAATTTATTCTCACTGTTAAACTTTTATGCGAGAATTTCTGAATAGTGGTAATTCTCGCTTTCCTCAAACAGAGAGATGGGATAGGGCACATAAGACGGCCTTCAGAGCTCAAATGGATCCAAGAGGAGGCTTCTCCTCAACTCGCCAAGGTCACTGACGGGTTATAGTCTAAGATCTCAATTACTTAGCAACCGTTCCACCTCTTCCTTTCTCTTCACCCCTTCTAAATCTGACAGTGGAATGCTTCGACTGGGGAGAAAAGAGAGGACTACGCGAAGCTATGGATTGCTCCATCAAGTCGCAGTTTTGTGCCTTGCGTTAAGCCAAACTCAACATTTTCGCGTAAGAAAATCGACATTAACTGACTTGCAAATGAAAAAAAAATTCAGCGTTTCATTCTGTGAAACTCTCTTCTTCTACTACAGCTCCTGGGGCATCAAGAGGCTACTTGTTCGTCAGCGCAAATGGTGGCTTGAACCAGATGAGAGCAGGGGTAAGGAATTCTCTTGCTTCTTTTCATTTTGATGCACTAGGAAAATAGTAAGAATCAACTAATTCTAATGAAGAAGCTTATTCTCCTTGAATGCAACACTAGTGAGATAAGCCAACGTTTTCATACGGAAATTACTACAAATTGAGCAGGATGAAATCCAAATCATATCTTAAATTGCTTTCAAGTTACTCAGTTAATGGTTGACAAGTCAAAGTCAGTTTTGGAGATGGAAGGCATGGCAGGTAGTTGGGGACGATTAGATAACAATTGCTGACCAATCAGCCTTTGGTTGGCACTCAAGAATCTTGTGATAGGCAATTGACCCATGGAGCTGTTCTTGTTGAATTGACTGCTAACGAAGGCTTTCAAATTCAACTTTGGACTCTTTGTTGTATCTATCCTTTGGATTTGTCTTCATGTACCACGAAAATGTTTTTTTTCCTTTATTTTTTTTTATAAGATAGATATCGTTTGCATATGCCTCTTTTCCTCCATAAAATCTTCTAGTAGAAAAGGCATCTTATTTCAACAAGTGGAAAACACTTGTTCATCAGAACACCATAGAGACCAACACCTACAATAATAATAGAAAAAACCAGTCAATAGTTCAAATGATTCAGCAATTGACAAAAATTCTTTTTGAATCCCAAGTGATTCCAGTTCTTGTGCAATCAAGCTTCCTAGATTCCTTTAAGTTTGTGCTTTTCATGATAGATCGCCGACATGGTAGCCGTTGCACGTATCATAAATGCCACTCTTGTGATTCCAAAGCTCGATAAGGGCTCATTTTGGCATGACTTAAGGTACATACTGTATGTGTTAGTTTCTCCATATCATTCAAGAACTGTAAATTTTCTTAACTGTGTTATTTATCGCAGCAATTTTTCCGATGTCTTTGACGAAGAGTACTTCATACATTCTTTGGAGAATGATGTTAGAATTGTGAAAAAACTGCCCAAGGAGCTGGCTACGATTACCAAATCTGTGAAATATTTCAGAAGTTGGTCTCCACTAGAGTATTATCAGGATGAGATATCTAAACTATGGGATGATTATAAGGTACGGTTGCTTCCATGAAACCAAGTAGAATAACATCTTTATGGTGCAGTATTGCCAAATCCAAATTCTTGTTTGTCAGGTCATCAAATCTGCAAAATCAGATTCTCGTCTCGCTAACAATAATATGCCTGCAGAAATTCAGAAGCTTCGTTGTAGAGCTTTCTACGAGTCTCTTCGATTTGTTCCTGGCATCCAGGCACTAGGAAAAGTAATAGTTTAGCTACCATATGCTTTATAATTTGTAAATGTACTAAATTAAGTTGTAGGTTGTTTCACACTGATACATTTTAACCTAATTTGTAGTCATTGGTGGAGAGAATGAGATCATATGGTCCGTTTATTGCTTTGCACTTGCGTTATGAGAAGGATATGCTTGCTTTTAGTGGTTGCTCATATGGCCTGAATATTTCTGAAGCAGAAGAGCTAACGACAATCAGGTAAAATATTTTGACAATGAATTACTGCTTTCCTTCTAATCTTTCTCTCTTTGGACCATTATGGTATCCTTCTTTACTTATTCTTTAACTCTAGGGAAACGACGCCTTACTGGAAGGTGAAAGATATTGATCCTGTTCAACAAAGACTCAAGGGTTATTGCCCCTTGACACCAAAGGAGGTTGGGACTTTCCTTTCTTCTCTAGGATATCCGTCCGATACTCCGATATATATCGCTTCGGGTGAAATATATGGTGGTGATTCTCACATGGCTGATCTCCGATCTCGTTTCCCCGTGCTATTGAGCAAGGTAGAACTGAATGAAACTACAACAGTCATGCCCTTGAATTCATGGAACTATAACTGCAAAGAACCTTTCATATGAATAACTTAGGAAAGACCCATTAAGTATAAGTGAAGAAGCAATGTTTTGAATAAGTAGATATTCTCCTTCTTCCTTGAATCTTAGCTTAAACATGTCTTTGCAGGATAAACTAGCATCGGCCGCTGAGCTCGAACCGTTCAGACCATATGCGGCTCAAATGGCAGCATTGGATTATATTGTATCAGTCGAGAGTGATGTGTTCATTCCATCCTACTCTGGAAACATGGCAAGGGCAGTTAATGGCCATCGGCGATACTTAGGCCACCGAAGAACCATCACTCCTGATAGGTGTGTTCAATGTTCTGAATTGCCTGCTTAACACATTCCAATCAATATCTCTTCCATATATCTTGATTCCATTTCCATTTATTTGGCCCACAGGAAAACACTTGTTCGTTTGTTTGACAAAGTCGACCAAGGATTGCTTCAAGGAGAAAAGTTATCGAGTATTATTCTTGAAATCCATAAGAAGAGGTATGCGGATTCACTATAATCTTTCATGGAGTACATTCCTTCTTTGATGCTGATCACCATTGTGATCTTTCATCAGGCAAGGATCCCCTCGTAAAAGAAAAGGTCCTGCCTCAGGAACAAGGGGAATGGAGAGGTTTCGATCGGAGGAATCATTCTATGAGAATCCTTTACCCGATTGTTTATGCCAGCGCTCAGAATCTAGGTCCAACAACAGCTGATCAACAAAAGCATTTTGAGTAAGTTATCTAGCAGTAGATAATGCAGCAGATTCATGGTTGCAGGAACAAAATCAAACAGAGCTGAAGCTACCTGTGTATATATACTTTGATGCAAGAGCTGATAAAATTTTAGGCTTTAGGTAATACAATTACTTCCTGATATCTTTAATTTGTTTTTTGGAATTTTTTTTCTTGTTTAAGTGGGCATCTTAACTAAAGCAAAGCGATCGGGAGGTGTATATATAAGAGAAGACAATTTCACATATATGAATATGTTATGAAAGAAAGAAAGATTGTGGCTCTTGTTGAATGCCAAACTTCTTGGTATGCTCTGAAATTGTTTTGATCACGTAGACTATCTTGTGAAAATGCAAAATATGTGATGATTTGATATATTGTTGAAGGTGACATGCTAAAATTCAGAGAAAAATTCAATTTTTCTCTCATGCCCCTTCCTCTCTAATTTGGCCCAGCTGGTTGCCTGACTTCACCTACCTCCCTCCCCAGTCAACCGCCCACCACCCTCCTCTCCATCTCAAGCCCTTGAGCTCCATTGCCACTAGAGCCTCATCAACCTCACGAGTCCAATGACTTGCAACTAAGCTACAAGCCTTCCATTTGATTCCAGTTCATTTTCCCTGTTAGAGGGCAAGGAAGATACAAGAATGAGACCATTCCCCCAGTAAACCATACTTTGGGATGTCAGTGCAGAAAACGTTTCTGCAGAGAAGAAATCAATATTACAGCACATTCAAGTAATTTAGCATTAGTAGTGAAGAGTTTCTTTATTCTTTAGCTTATTCCTCTCAAGATGTTCTATTCAGATCAAACAAGTTGCTTTATGTATTAACAATGCAATAATTCCCACAAGCATTTGTAGAAGGAAAAAAAAACACACCCAAGGATTGTCTTTCATCTCAATGATTAATGGTCTCTACATGTCTCTATTATTACTAACTAAATTGATTCAGAATCATTTAATGTCCTAATCCTTTTGTCCACATCCTGATGTATTAGCAATTAGCATCCAACTAATGACAGTGAAGAGTTAAAGTCATAACTACCAACTTAATTAACTTTGAAGGTTGAACTTCTCCATGAAAAAGGTACAATTACCTTTTTGCCTTTTACTTTTCATTGAATAGGTAAAGATTTGATGAACTTAGCATTGGATTTGCAGGACCCTGTGCAGAACAGGATAGACACCACAATTGTTTATATATTCATGTGCATCACAATTGGTTCGAAGCTGACAAATGGAAATATTATCTCATTTGTAGCCTAGTCAACTCATTATTACTTTATCTCAAAATCCTCTTCAATTAATAGCATACCAAAATCTGTAATTTAGGAGACTAGTTGCGAAATGCATGTGCATATATATTGTATCTAGGCTAAGGAGGATTAGTTAATTAATCAATTGATTGATTATTATTTCTTCAATATATGTGCATATGCATGCTATTTTTTTCCTAATGATTTTTGATTCCTTAGATAGTCCATGCAGCAAGAAACCCTAATTGAGGAAGCAACCACCCTAAAATATGAGACACAATAGCTAGCTTCTTAGTTCAAAAAGAGAGTTAGTAGTATTCTCTGATATTGTGTTTTAGCAACTTATTAATACTTAACTTGTAGTTGAAACCAAATGATGCAACTGTGGGAAAAAAAAGTTTATTAAAGTCATGCAATGCAAATTATGAAACATGCAAAGGCAAGGAAAGGTAGAAGAAAAGAAGGAGAAGAGCCTTTCTTCTATTGTCCTCTTGCATTTGCTCTTTGCAGCCAGTGATGCTGTGGTGCCAACTATTTATTAATTTTTTTATAAGGTGTAGTTGGTCTTTCAAATTATTGTTATGAGGGTAGTTTTGCAGTGAAATAAAGCTCATTGATCATGTTTTGTCCAAACTTGACTGATTGGGTTGAATGCAAAAGATATTTGATACTTTAAGAAAATTAAAGATTTATCGTTTAATATATATTACTTTTAGATTGTGGAAGTTACTATCACCAAATTTGGGCTGCGAAGTTCGCGAGCGGCAGTGTTGAAGAACTAGGTGAGGTTCACTATAGGCGGTGATAGGTGCCGGGATGGTGGCACTCATCAACATTCAACACTGGTGATTGATCACCTTGGTATGCCCATCTTCACATGACGAGTGACCCAAGCATCCCATCTCTACGCTAAACCCAATTGCTGCTACCGCCTCTACTTCGCCCCCTCTCTGTTGCACCCCTACTAGAGATCTCTATGCTTACATTGCCCTAATCTCCTTCCTCTACCCTTCTTGGGTTTCTAGTGTGGATAAGAAGCTAGTTATATTTTATAGTCACTCAATCAATGTTATGTACAAAATCCAAAGCCTAAGAGAAAGACATAAATTTGTAATTTATGAAATGTTAAAATTTAAACAGTCAATCCTAGTTAGGACAAACACAATTTCTTGATCATAAAGCAGAAAAGAGAAGATGAAAAAAAATTGTAATATGATCTAGTCTTACATTAAACTCCATGAAGCTAATCTCATGGTCAACCCTAGTTAGAACAAATATGAATTGATGGTATAATGATATGATTTATCATTTAGAAGATCTTAACCTTGATAATGCAGGAGTTGTTTACTTATTAAAAAAACTCAGCTTGCTAATTAAAAATGTTGTTTAAAAAATGGCAAACTAGAGAAAAATTAACCTGGACCTAAGCTCTGTTTGGTGCTCATATATGTTTAATGAGGATGTGGTCTTCAACCTTACCTGCTACAATATTTAGTGGTTCTCCTACCAGTCAATTTTTATCCTTCAAATATTAAGATTGTCAGATAAGCCATCTCCTATCCCTACATCTTCTCAACCTCCCGTTAACCTCCGCAAATAAATTGTTTTAATCAATTGAATAATCAGCAACTTTCGAAGAGGGTTAATTAATAAAAACATCTCAAACAGTTAAGTTATTTTCAAATTTACTCAAAAGTTTCACTTACTTCCATTTGATATCTAAGGCTTTTTAAGCTATTTTGGCCTTGTCCTATTGTGTCAAGATATTTTCAATTTCGGTTTATTATTATTATTATTCATTCATTCATTCACAAGAATGCTTCTTATTCTGAATCATTATTATATAATCAATAATTATTAAAATAGGAGGTGGACAAACGATTAGGTTAAATTGAAATAATATAAAAGTTTATATTGAAACATTTAGATAGATTGGAAAGAACTAAATTTAGATTTTTTTAATTTAATTTAACAAATCCCAACAATATATTAGAATCTAGAAACAAAATGGTTGGTAATGAGAAGATTATGGAAGTATAATTATCCATTTATTATATCCATACAATTATATACTATGTAGTTGGAGATGAGGACAGTTGCGTCTGAGATTTCATATGCAGTGACCTTATACCTCTCCATCAAACCATAATTTTTGGTAAGCCATGTGATAATTATACATAATATCAATTCAACTTTCAATTTACTCCCCAAACATTTGATGCAATTATAATAGGTAAGGCAGTATGATCCCAGGAAAATTATTGTCTTCAGTAATTTTGGGGCAAATTATGGGACTAAAATAAGAAAAACTTAAGGGGGCAAACTGAGAACTAACATGAAAATCTGAGAATGATTTTAAGAGCATTATTTATTTACTTACAATCTACAAATGATCCTTTGATGTATAGAATTAATAAAGGCGAAGAGAAACAAGTACTGAAAGTATCAAATCTAGCAAATAGGAAAGGGTTTGGTTAGGGTAGGAAATCTGTCTATTTCCAAGTGGAGCAGCATGCAGCTGAAAGTAAATAAATAAATAAATAATGAACAGCTGCTTTTCTTTAATTTTTTTTTTACTTTTCAATAAATTAGACTATAAATAGGGATGCAAAATAACGAAGTACACTTTTGATAATAATTAATATGCCATGTTACCGGTCTTATTTAAGGTATATTGTCCTTGTAAACAATTATTTAAAAAGAAGAAAAAAAGAAATTACGTTGCGTGCATGGAGAAGCCTAATGATCCCACGTTGCAATTCACGTGGCCATCCCCATCCCACGCCCATTTAATCACTGTGATCAACCTTCTTGAACTTATTCCAAGGTACATGGGCCATCAATGTTGGTGAATAATTACGTCACTACTCCAGCCAATCAAATTAATCAACTTTTAATTAACATTTGTATTTTGAACTAATCATTTTAATTATTGGGGTGGCAAACAAACCAGAAGTAACGTGTATAAATATGGGACACAAGCATGCCACCATTCAACTCGTGCATGTAATTTTAAATATAACACGAGGAATTCAAGGGGTGGAGTTGTGTACCTTAATCTGTGCAGGTCTCGAATGGGTAGATCCCCTTGCGGAGATGATAAGATCAATGGCCTCAAGAAGGGTCCTTGGACTCCTGAAGAAGACCGCAAGCTGGTGCAGTACATCGAGAAGCACGGCCATGGCAGTTGGAGAGCCCTTCCAAAACTTGCAGGTCCTCTATTTCCCTCTTCTTTCCCTGAATCATTACATAGAAACACACAGATGATTACTTTGGACAAATCTTTTGTTGTAAACAGGATTAAATAGATGTGGCAAGAGTTGTAGATTGCGATGGACAAACTATTTGAGGCCAGATATCAAAAGAGGCAAGTTCTCTCCAGAGGAAGAACAAACCATCCTTGATCTCCACTCCGTCCTCGGGAACAAGTAATATACAGTGTTTCTTCGGTATGCCCATATTGACTTTGCATTGAGTTTCTAATCCGAATGGGAATGCTTTAGGTGGTCGGCCATAGCTTCACGGCTGCCAGGGAGAACAGACAACGAGATTAAGAATTTTTGGAACACTCACCTGAAGAAGAAGCTCATCCAGATGGGGTTTGATCCGATGACGCACCGCCCAAGAACGAATTTTTTTGCCACCCTGCAACAGCTCATCGCCTTCGCCAAGCTGCGTGACTTTGTTGAAGGTCGGTCGCCTTGGGATGGCCACAGTACTGCTGCAGGGCTCCAAGCCGATGTGAACCAGGCCACGAAGCTCCAGTACTTGCAGCAGCTCCAGATGTTGGCTTCCATCGCGAGTAGTGCAGATACCAATGGCTTAATTAACCATATCACTGGCACAGACTCCATTCCTGTCCAAGCAGATATCGATCATCTGAATCATCCTCAAACATTTCCAGAGACTCAAATTCCATGCTCCGATCAACCCGTAAGCATCAAGAATGATAATCAATCTTCCATATTCACCGAGTTTAGCCAAAGAGAGAACTCACCCAGGTCACCGTTCATGTCTCATTCACCTCTGCCTCCACTCACCGACATATACTTTGGCAACCTCGGGGAAGCTAGTAGCAGCTACAGCTGTGTTGGCAGTGACCTTCCTCCCTCATGGTCCGACAGCTTATTCGATGGACAATTCTTAACTGATTTGCCTGAACTTTTTCGATGATCTTGCATTTTTCTGTCAGTATTTACTTGTTTTTGCTTCTGTTCGAGGGGAGTGTTCAAATTTTGTGAAATAGCCTTTGTATGGTACCTGGTTGACATCAAAGAACTGCATTTGTATCATTGATGCAAACATGCAATATATATACATGGTTGATCTAATCTCCTTCATATTTATGAATGGATTGCGATTTGATGCTAATATATCTAACTCTTGTTTATAACTTCACTTCTTTTTCTCTTTACAGTTCTTCAACAGCAAAAAACTAACACATAAAATGTCACTTTGAACTCTTCCCCAATTAGATTGGATGCGTATTCCCATAAGAAGATACACAATGTTTGAAGAACTTTAGTTATGAATACATGTTTCTGAATAATTTAGTCAACCAAACTTGTAGTCAGTTCCACATTCATATATATGTGGAATCTTAAAGTTAACACAACCTTCTAGATAAATTAAATAGATTGTTTTAGATTAAGTAGGCAAGAAATATACCATCTCAGGCAGTTAAACTTTTGACTTGGCAGCCATGTAAAAAAACATATGCAAGTTAGTAACAATGATAGGAAGGGACCAGTTAGATAGAACAATACTAAAGCTTGCCATTTCTATTTCCTTAACAATGATATCAATGATAGCCTCACTCAAGCGATAGGCAAAGTTGAAGGCCATGTGTCATCGTCTCCTATTTGATGAGCAAACATTTTGAATAACTTAGATTAAAAAGGATTAGGACATGACACAGTATCTAATTAGTGAGCAGGTGGGGTTGATGACTTTTCTTACAAGAGATTGACTGCTGGACGTAAACGAAGAGGTCACAGAGTTGAATTGCTTGATGGAACACTTCCATGATATGAGTAACGTCTAGTAAAAGGTTGTGTGCAGGTTTCGCTAAGTTCAGTAATTCGTCCAGCAAAGAATAAGAAAAAGAAAAGGTGCATGGTTATTAATGCAAATGACAGCAATCAAAGGGGGAACTCTTTCCACTACCTAATCACCTGCCCCATCAGTTGGATACTGCACGAAGTCTCATATGTCAGAGGTTAAAAAAAAATGAATTTGTATAGATTCTCAGACATACCAGATGAGATATTGCATGAAGTGTTACAAATGTGTAGCTACAGAAGGGCACCACAAATTGATAGATAGTTGTAGGCCTATGAAAAAAAAATCAATAGTGATGTTCGCTAATTGCTATTTCTATTAGTTCTTCTTTTCTTAAGTAATCTAGAATTATATTTGTGATTAGCATAAGAAAGAAAGCATGTGAGACTAAAAAACTTAAAAAGGTAGGAGGTATTCGTATTCAAACAACTTATTGTACACACAAAGAAGATTTAAAATGAAATTTTCATAATGCAAGAACTTTAAAGACAATTTCTTTTGGCTATGGACAATAAACCTTTTTGAATAATACAATTTGGTGTCAAGCAGGTCAAATTCTATTTCAAACATCTAGCATTTCTACAATGACTACACAAATGAAATAGGGAAAACAGCTACTTGATTCCTAATGTTCCAAACAAAGATTCAGTAAAAAAGATATCAATAAGCTTACCATCACTATATCGGTAACTTTTCCAATATTTATGTGAACTGTAAATGAATTTTCTCTGTTTAAGTCTAAGTAGGTTTTTGTTGCTCTCTAATGTTTTCTCTCTTTTAGTATTTCATTAAGGTTTCTATAATTGAAGAAAATGTTGATTATTGCTTGCATTTAACAGACAAATCAGTTCTCTCTGCAATTCACATTGGAAATGTTAATATCTTTCCAATCTCTTTCAAATAATTACTTTATGGTATTTGAATACTTATTTATAGATCCAAGGGCCTCAGGCAATATGAAATTTTGCTCCTTCAATAACTCTGAAATAGACAGTATGTAAAAAAGCAAAACAAAGTATCTATCTTGAAATATATAATAGGATAATCAGTTACGAGCAGTAATGATGTATTGACGGCAATTAACAATAATGGCTTGATTTAAGTTTTGCATTTTCATCTCTATTCCATCCATCAAAGATTTCTTTTTTTTTGTCCATATCTGTGTCATTCCAGATGAGGCACCGGCCGGCAGTCATGGGCCATGCTAGGCACAGCCCATGAAGTCAGTAAGATGTGCCTGGGCACAATTTAGGTTGTATAGATTACACTAAAGAACAATTGTCTGTGAATACTTTTTGCATCTGTTTCTGGCATGCCACTAATGGGAGAGGTAACACAAGGTTTGCTGATTGCATCATAATTGTTCTTAAAGCAACAGCTCTCTTTCATGGCTTCTTGAGCAAAGGTTGGTTGAATCAAATCTCAAATACAAACACCACTTCGTTTCCAGAATGACACATCCATATGATTTGGGAATCAGGCTGAATTACTGATAAGGAAGTGGCAAAGATAGAGGAACCAAAATCCAATCACGTCGAAGTTGCTAGGTCTTGTTCCTAAAACTAAAATTGCAAACGTTTTTGTTTTCTTTTGTCTTTTTGCTATTATCCCTCCCTCTCTTTATGGACCATGAATGTCTAAATGAGGATTTCATTAACAGAAAGCTTGATTTGAAAGACAATTAAAGAATGAAACTGGTGAGACCATTTTCCCAAAGAGCGGTGGTTGGCCGAAGATTACCCATTTCCTTTGCACGCGCGATGAATCATTCAGCAGCGACGTCTCGAAGCGAAGCATGAAGATCTTCGCAGACTCACCTCTCTATCCCTTTCTCGCCAGAACAATGCCGGAGCAGGAAGAGCCTCGTAGCCCTACTACTTCTGTGCTCCTCGCTATTCCCACCGCAATCGTTTGTCCTCCGCGGGCGCTGCCTTCAGATCTATTGAAGTGTATGCCATAACTGGTACAGTCGAGACTCATCCCGAGCCAGAACCAATTAACGGAGAAAGAAGGTGGAGAGAAAGCGGCCCATTTGGGCAGATCTGTATGAGGATAGAATCTAGAATATTCTATTTGTTTTGAGTGAAAAAAAAAGTATATATATATATATATATGAAAATAATCGTTCTTCATTTTGTTAAGAAGTTTGGTTCGATTGACTTTGCACAAGTAAATGTAGGTTGTTGTCAAAAAATAGTTTAGGTTTATGGTTAAATTTGCACGAGTTTGGAGCAATGCTGATGAGATGAAAGATTGGGTTTTGGTTAATTAGTTCGAAAAGGTTCGCAGAGGTTTGGTTTGGTTTGGTTCACTTTGGGTAAATGTAGATTGTTGTCAAAACATAGTTTAGGTTTATGGTTAAATTTGCACGAGTTTAGAGAAATATTGATGAGATGGATTAAATTGTTGTTGGTTAATTTCAATACGTCTCACTAGTTATAATTTTGTTGATTGGATTGCATATATGAGTTGAAGTGAAGCGTTTTAGTTTATCTTAGGTTAAGTGGGACTAAGCCTATTTTAGATTAGAATAAGGGATATATGACTCCTTTTTTCACTCTATTAAAATCGAATTTAGATTTTTAAAATCAAAATCGAATTGATTTAACTAAAATAATTAATATTTAAAAAAAATTCTGAATTGATGGAATCCAACTGTTAATTTCAATTGATTAATTTGATTTAATCAATTTTTTTTGCTCATGAGTGATACTCCTCTTTTTCACACTTTTATTATTTTATTAATTACTTAATAATAAAATTAAACGGAAGACAGTAAGCGAACAAGACTCCATGGCCCAATGGATAAGGCGCTGGTCTACGGAACCAGAGATTCTGGGTTCGATCCCCAGTGGAG